>JACXSJ010001220.1:52550-107665 GCA_014851325.1 Pentalonia nigronervosa | reverse complement strand
GTTAACGCAACAGCAAATCTCAGGGCCATTCCAATAGAGGGATACCAAAGATGTTTCCAGCAGTTACAAAGTCGTTGGAGTAAGTGTGTCTGTGCTGAAGGACGATACTTTGAAGGAGATTAAGTAGATTTATATTTAAATTGTATACATAAAAAAATAAAATGAAATTCCGGGAACTTTTTGATCCTACTACGTATGTGAAATTAAACAATAACATTCTTTGTAGTTAAATCATCACGATTTTCTTCATCAAAAATCATAGTTATTTAGTAATGTTGTATAAAATAATAATCCAATAGATGACTTCAAATTTAAAAGTTATCTGTAGTGTTCATTAATATTGTTTTTCAAATGCAATAAAAGAATACAGATATAGATGAATCTGTCATGATTTATATCATGTTGGTCAGACAAGGTCTTTTTGATTGTATATAATACTTTGTATATAATACTTGATCATATCATACATCCAAATACATTATAAATTACAGGTAAACTAAAATTATATATTATTTATTTTATATATTTAATAATGAGATTTTTATAAATTTTTAATATTTATAGTTAAACAAAAAAGATATTAGTTTATAATACTAAAACTACAAACAATTAATATTTAAGGTTTTATAATTCAAAATGATAATATGTATTCAAATGTTATAAGATAATCTTACAAACTTCAATACTATACCAAAAAAAAATAAATTGTTTTATTATCGAACATTAAAAAATGACCAAAATAAATTCCAAGTTTGGTCACTCATGGTTTTGAAAGATTTTTAAAATATCTATAAATTAAATAATTTATATTTCAGTATCTTTAATAGCATTTAGTGATAACCAGATATGTTACTTAAATGTATAAAAATATGTAAATTATGCATGATCTATTACTTTTAAAATAAAAAATATCAATCTAAAAGAGTGTAATACCTCTTAGGGTAGATTAAGTTTTAAAAAAATAATCTTTCCATCCATTCTTTTTTTAAATGTAATTCACATATTAGTATTTATACTAATATTTATTATATTATATTTTCATAAATTATTAGTCTTAATTAATTTACAAATTCAACTGAGAAGTAGGAGTTGTGCAAAAATGGATCAATCATCTAATGTTGAAATCAATGATTTATTTAATGTATCAAAAAGAAAGTGTTTTAATTATAAACTGTTTTTACCTTAAATGGATTTACTTGAAGAACAAACCAATCACTTTTTGAAATTCTATCATCTATTTTATACCTAATGGTTATATTTTTAACAGAAGACCCATCATTGTTTTCTATTTCTCTCCATGTGATAAGCATTAATACTGTATTAGGTATAACTCTTACATCTATCAAGGATCCAGGTACACCTGAAATAATTTCAATGCTGTTTAGTACATTCGGAAATACAAATTACTATTTAACTTACTTTTTAGTTTTAGTTCAAATTCGGTTAGTGGAGCATGCCCAACATAGCCGTTAGCAGCTGCTAGATCACAAATATAAACACCAGCATCTGATGTACTGAAAGATGAAATAAATAAATCTCCATTTTCCATAACTTTAGCTTGGCCAGGTAATTCTTTATGATCCATTTGCCACAACACATTAGAATTTTTTATATTATTGTTGCCACATTTTAGTGTGACATTTTCACCAATTTTTGGAAATAATTTAATATAATTGTTATTTATCCCATTTGTATCTAAAATAATATAAAAACTATAATACTTATTTTATTAATGTACCATTGTACTAATTAATATTAAAAGCTTATTCATAAATCAAATACTTATAAACTATTAACAATTTTAAAATTTTAGAGAAATTAAAATTCGTTAGACTATTGTTGAAAAACACTTTTTAAAATAATAAGATATATTTTTTTAAACATAAATAGGTACTTACATGGGATTGAAAAGAGTGAAACAGCGAATATACAAACACAAATGAATTTATAAGATCGGTGGTATATCATATTTAAATGTGCATCTTGAAACTTTTTATTAATTTACAATTTTTTTTCTATTCACAAAACAAATTTTGAGGTGAACTCACTTGACATTTATGAGACATAAATAAATGTACAAGATACACTAATTATTTTATATCATAAACAAGGTATATTATTCATGTTCTTACATCAAATCAATTTGATAACACTAGAAAAAGTACACAACAATAATTAAATAAATTAGAAAACTAAAGATTTTCCATTTCATGATTCGTGAATTTCTGATAAGTAGACTAGATACTAGAGTCAAAACTTAAGAAGTTTAGAATATTTTTATTGTACACTGTGTACATTACATTATATACAATAATAAATAGTTTATACTTATCTATACATATTATCGATATATTATCAGTGCATCAAAACCGTAGACAATAAAAAGTGAGATTTACGGCTCGCAAAAACGATTATTATTGTTTCTTTATTATTCAAACATTATCAATCGATTGATTTAACTCCATAATTTACGATATACTAATTTTTTAACAATATAAAATTAATATTTCCCACCTAGGGATTTATAAATTTGTAATTTTATAATTATTTTTATTAAATTTATTTGCACGCATGTATTATTATTATTTCACATAGTGCCATTTTTACAAAAAAGTTGATAACAATTTGTTGACGTTTGTGATTAGCGCCAATTGTTTTAAACTCTTATTTATGTATGCAATTATTATTATTGTTATTTTGTACTATTGTCTATTTGAATGTAGTTTGTACTTGGTTGAACGGTTTATATATTAAAAATTTGAAAATTAAAAGTATGTTAATCACACTTAAGTGACAATATTGTCGTGACAGATATTCAACATTTTTGACATATGAATTTAGAAGTGTTCAACAGAGTGAACTGGAAGGTACGAATACAATTATATAAATGTATTATTATAACTATTATGTTGTTTTATGTTAATATAATAATGTATCCATGAATTTGTTTTAAACGCAACTGTTGGTATTAAAATTGTATGATTTTATGTAGTCAATAATATATAAAACCTGAAAATGTACAATTTTATAGAAGTAAATATAGATGCAATAGCAGTAATAAAAATATTTACTTATCTTTAAAATAAAATTATTTATATTTTTTCCTACTATTTAGTTAATGTTTCTGATACATATATGAATTAAACATATAATTGATTAAGTTTATGAACTTAGATGGCGTTAACCAAGTTTAAATATATGTGTAATAATATATTAATTATTTGCTATCGAAAATACTTTGAAATCATGATTTCTATGTTGTTTAGGAGGGCACTGGAGGGCGTTCCGGAATGTATTGTGAATGGGCTTCACTGAGTTCAGCAGTTCAAAACTGTGGTGAATTTGGTCAAAGTGTTTTAAGTAAGTTCCCAGCAGGTTCAGGCAAGGAAGTTGTGTTGTCAGTCATCAAACAACTGTCGTCAAATTTAGGTATAACTCATCCACCTGAACCAAGTAAACTTGTCAAAGACAATGAAGTGACCTGGTGTATGGAAGTCAGTAAATTTTAAAATGAATAACTCAAGATATCAACTAACATTATGTTTATTTTAGGTTATTTGTTATGGTCTGAGCTTACCATTGTCTGAACATGATACAATTAGAGATTGTGTTCATATATATTGTGATTGGCTTTCAGCATTGTATGAAATACCAAAACTTTCAGTTCCAAAACCAGTATGCAACGATCCAAATTTATACGCTAGAAAAATAATTTCACATTTCTATAATCTTTTTGTACCACGAAAAGGAGAAGGTAAATCAATTAAATTTTATTATATGTATTTTAATATTAATACGCCTCAATAGTATCCTTATTATACCTATTAATATTATTATAATACTAAAAAAAAAAATTGTGTTTTTTGTGTTACAAGTCTGGACATTTTTATATTTAAATATTGGTAAGGAATTTTATAAATATAATAAATAATGTAAGTTAAGTAAAATTATTGTACCTTTAATATTGTTTAAGTTTCAAATTTTATTTTTAATTGATTTTACTATTTTGTACTTTATAATTGTATTTATTTTCAGGTACTGATACAATTAACCGCCAAGCAGTTCTGTGTCATCGTGTCTTAAGAACATTACATGATTTATCAAGAACGTCTAAAACTCTTGAGCCAGAAACTTGGGAAGCTTTGTTATTATTTCTTTTGGCAATCAATGATGCTTTGTTAGCTCCACCAACTGTAAAAGGTATAAATATTTTTACAATGTTTGAACTACTATTAATTTTTATCTCGTAAAATATAATAATCAAATTTTGATAGCTCAGATCTTAATTTGAATAAAAATAAAATATGCTTATATATTTTTAAGTTATATATCTCAAATACTACATATAAAAACTTTAAGGAACAAGAAAAAATTTCAATTACAAAGATTTTCAAATTGTTGCGACTCTACTGTATTTTTAATTATCATTATTGATATTGAATTTTTACAGAGGATGTAGGGGAAGAATTATGTGAACGAGTACTAAGCGTTCTTATAGAAGTATGGCTTGTAGCTTGCGTACGTTGTTTTCCTTCACCTTCGTTATGGAAAACATTGCGGGAAATGGCAGTCACTTGGCGCCATCGCACTGCTTTGATTCATCAATGGAATCGTATAAACATAGCTCTTACTGCTCGCGTATTAACATTTATGTATGGTCCAGGTTTTCCACAATTGAAAATACGTGAGTACAATTTTTATAAATTCAATGTTGAATGTTGACTCAAAAACATGGCCATGTTCAAGCTCGTTTATGAATTATTAAAATATAATTTATTTTATACTCATACTCGGTATAATAAAATAATAAAAATTGGAATCTTCACCAAAATGCAATTGAATGCACTAGGTAGTAAGTACCGCAGATGCTAATAGAACAGAGTAAAAAATATTTTCATAGTAGGTATTCTACTTGGTAAAATGGTTCTCCATTCAGCCAGTATTTTCCTGCAATAACACGCGCTGTATGGATAGCGCACATATGATCTCATCCTTTTCTAATAAAAGCACATAGTATAACAATGAAGATACAATAAAACCATAATTTCATATCAGTTTAAGTAAAATAGAAATAGAAATATAATTTTTGTGATAAGTCATTATTATTATTATAAAATACGTAATGTAACTAATAATTTATAATAGAAAAGATTTTTATTCATAAACAAGCAATGCATGCATAGAACACCCAGAGAAATCAATACTGTAAAATGTATTACTTTTAGTTAATAAGTAACGATATTAAATTAAATTACTTTTTTATTTTAGCTAATGAAGACATTCACCTGATACCATCTGGAATGTCTAACCACACAATAGCACAAAGTTGGTTTAGACTGCTACAAACTATTGGAAACCCTGCTGATCTCAGTCGACCAACTACAATTAGTAGAACTCCCAAATTTCTCCAAGCTGCACTTTCTGACCCCAATCATAGACTTGTTGATCCATCAAATCATCCATGTTTAAATGTATTGCCTTACAATTTTTATGTAGCCATACGTGGGATTGCTTCACTTGTTGATGCATTTTTAGGCAAGGTTTTATCATACATATTAAATTTTTTTAATCTCTTCTTATTCTTGGTGATAAGAAAAAACATTTTTAAATAGCACATTTTTAATTTTGTAAATATAAACATAAATGCACATTTTTCAAAACAGGCATTGTTTCTCATCCTACTATTATTTGGGATGACATATTACCTTGGACTTCAGGGAACATTTTGGAAAAAAAAGAAGCAAGTACAGTTACACATACACCGCCTTCGCAACGTCGATTGGCTAAAAGTTTTAGCGTTGCACCTTCACTTACCAATAAGGGTATATATATTTAGTCACAAAATTAAGTTTTCTGATTAAATAAAGTAGTTTATACTATACATATGTGGTTGGTGATATGGGCAATATAGGTGTGCACACATAATTTCATGTGTCTTAACAAAATATGTTTTTAAAACAATTTATTGTATTCAAATTATGACTATCAGAAAAATAATAAAAAAGTGTAGGAAGTAATAATTAATTACTATAAAAAAGTTAAATAAATTAAAATCTCATGATCTTTATATTACATCTGTCAATTTCTTTGACATTAATGATGAAAGGCTTTATTACAATTATTAATTTTATTGTTTAATAACATAAAAATTTAATTTTAAAAATATGTATAAATGTATTATATTACAAGTGATTTATGGTATTGGCAGTCGGTGAAAGGCTAAGAATAGACTTTCTGGAATATTTTCTCTTCTACTTAAAAAATGTATACTTTGTGCATGCCTATGAGGATTGATTCACTAAGGAATAAGAAAACCGCTTTTATTTGCATTATATATAATATATATTATATATCTTTTTATGGTATTGCCTATTCATTAAAAGTAAAATTATTACAAGCTTCATAAAGTAATAATAATAAATTAATATATTTTGTATAAAAGATTATTATTTAGAATGTTTAAATATTTATTTTGTAAATATATTTTATTTGATTAAAAATGCTATTATTATTTCTAATTGTATTTGAATTAAGTTTAAGAAATAATTGTTTTGTCCACAGGTATCCCAAAATCATCGTTAGTAGGCTTAACCACTAGCCGTATTAGTACTCAATCAAATAAACTGTCTGCTTCAACTACTTCTATACCGTCAATATTTTCAGGTAATAAATTTATAGGCTTCTGTCATATTTAATATTTGTAATACATGTATGTAACATAGTAACTCAAATTAAGATACAAAATATATTTTATTTTATATGAACTATTTTTACAAAAATACACTATTTTAAGTGATTTTGTATTTAATAAATATATTTATATTGTATATATTCAAAAAATATGAAAAATATGTTAACATACTTTTTAAACAGAGCCTAAACTATTTGCTGAAAATCGACCACGGTGTAATAGTATTCTCCACCTGTTTGGTGAATGGTTATTTGAAGCCTCGTTAATTGGAGTTGATTTTAATAAACCTAAATCATCTACTACATGTAAGTTATTTTTAAATAATATATAGTCTAAATACAACTATGTAAACTGTTATTGTAAAAGATATCTTAGTCTTACATATGATAAAAACATTTTAGATTTCCTAACAAAACATAGGTTGTTATATAATAAGGTTAATGAATTGTGTGATTAATAATTAATTGCTGTATGTTAAATGAAAACACAGTTGATCATTTTTTAATGTGACATCTATGATTCTGTATCTAATATTTATATTGAAAAAGACTGTATTCCTTAGTACTTAAATATTTATTTCTATAGTAAAATGTATTATATTGTCTGTGTCAAATAATTCTTACAATACATTTTAAATATTTATTGTTATAAGAAATACAAATTTATTTTAAATAGGCTTATGTATGCAGGGTTCTTGATAGCTTCTTCAACTCTTTTCCTAGATACTAGTATTATTTAAAAATACCACTGAAATAAAAACTAAAGAATATGGCATATTCAGTAGTATTTAAATGTAATAAATCAAAATATGCTTATTGATTGAAAACCACAATGTTATAATTATATTTTTATGCAGTAAGAAACATTATCATACATTTTAAGTACATGTTTGATTTTTAAAAAAAATATACATTAGTATATTACTATTATTGTATTTTTATTTATTTGTAGCTGATAGTAGTAGAATGTATAAACGACCAAGTTCAGTGATGTTTGATACATCGAGTATAAGGAGTAGCGGTTCTGGTGGTGGGTACAGCAGTATGGGAGGAGGGAGTACAGCTTCTGCATCACAACCTAATTCACTAACAGACAATGTGTCTGATAGCATTGATTCTATAACTTCCAGTTCTGCTAATGTTCTTCATTACGATCGTTATATGCCTGGACGAGCTGAAGCAATAGGAACATTGTGTAGAATATTTTGTTCCAAGAAAACATCCGAAGAAATATTGCCGGTTTATTTAGCTAGGTTTTATATGGCAGTTTATGAAGGACTACACGTTAATGAAGTAATAAAATATATAAATCTTAATTTCTACTTATTTAAATAATTATATTATACATTTTAGTTAAATAATAATTTTTTTAATAAGGCACATGAATGTGATGAAACCATTTCAAGTATATTGTTAAATTCTCATAACCTTTTACGTTTGGATTTAAATGGAATTAATGTTCTTATACCATATATTATTGAAACATTAGAACTTGTGTTACCTGAACGAGAACTTAAACTCAAGTAAATAAATAAACATAAGTTTATTAAATCTTATAATTATATATTATTTAATATTATAATATTATGTATAGGTCTAATAGTATACCTAAGAATGAGTTAAGAAGATCAGCAATACACTTATTACTTTCTATGCTTGCATTACCATTACACTTTAAAGTAATTCAACTAATAATATTTATTTAAATCAAATTGTTATTGAAATTAATATTTTGTACTTGCATAGGATTTAATTATTAAGGAACTGAATGTGTCTAATAATAATACAAAAGGACCTATTATTATGGGAGAACTTAAACCTCGTGTTATGAATCTTCTTATAAATGCTTTGCAATTTGAATCGGATTCTCATAACTCACAAATGCTTTTAGGTATATTGTGAATGTTTTATTTTCAAATGGTTTTCATTTTTATTATTTTATTTATATTTGATTTTATAGGAGGGTTATTATTGTGTGTACAAGATTCTGCAATTTTTGAAGAATCAGAAAATTATGCAGATTCTGATGTTACAGCACAAAGTGATACTACATCTAATTTGCTTTCTTCAGGTAATTTTAATTACTATAGAAAGTTTAAGTACATAAATATAAATTTTTTTATATTCATGTTGCACATATATTTATAGTATTTATACTTGTTTTATAAAATTGCGCTTGATATTATGTAGTCTATTAAATCAACTAACACAATTATTTTTTTTTTTTTTGTAATATTATATTTTATTTGCGCTTGTTTGCACAGTGGAAACAATGAGTTCATTTAGCTTACCATCCAGTAATCAAGATCAAATGATGAGTTTACCTCACAGCAGTTCGAGTAATATACCAACTCCTGAATCCAGTTTAGATTCAGCTGGCTTTTATTTTGCTGAACCATTTGACTTCTCAATTCTAAACAAAAGTAATAATTTTCACAGAAATGTTTTATTTATTTTTGCGCTATATTTAGTTTTTAATTGTACATATTATATTTATATTTTTTTATGTAATAAATTATATACTATTGCTAATGTTATTTATTGACTAACAATAATATTTTATTTCTCTCCACTACAGTAATAAACTTATTCTAACTACCAGTATAATTTCCATATTTTTTTCCAATTTTTTAACATATAAATTTAATAAAATTTTATATTTAAAACTGACCTACTAGCAAAACATTTTTCAAATACAAATTTAATATAAATACAATTATATTGAGTTAAAAGTATTTATTACACTTTACTTCTTTTACATTTAATTAGACTTGATATTATACTAATATATTTTTTTATATATTATTTTATTATTTTGAAATATGTGTTTATTTTCTGATGACAAAATTATTCTATAAAACTTAACCTAACGTCCATTGAATTTAATAACATAGTATAATTTTATCATTGTCTTATTTAACTAGGCTACTTAATTTGTTAAAAAATAATATAAATATTCTACATTTTGTTTTCAGTTATTATTACCTATAATTACACTAAACAATTATATATGTATATTTATTTTTTAGATTCTGCTCACGCATTATATGTTAGAGCTACATATTTAGTATGTCATAGATTAATTTCTTCGTGGAAATCTGATTTGAACATTTCACTAGCTGCTTTAGAATTACTTATGGGTTTAGCTAGAGTTCATATAAAAGAAACAGGTAATACATTTTTTTATTATCTTATAATTATTAATTTAAATTAAAATTTACATACTCAATATTGTATTTATATTTAACATGTCTATAATATATTAGCAGTCTATGAACATTTAAGTATTTATTGAGATAATTAATCATTAAATCATAAAAATAAACACTTAAAAAAATAATGTCTTATAGTTTTATTTTCATTTTTAAATTAATTGTTAATTAATAATAAATTTAAAATTAATGTTTCATGCAGCAAGAAAATTAACTGGTAATATAACATATCATATTTTATATATAATGGCATTAATTATATATTCATAACTATTTATAAGTATTTGCAATTTTCAATATTTGTTTTATTAAATTAATATGCCTAAATATATTATTTGTATAGATTCATTGGAATGTAAAAGAGCTGTAAAATGGTTATGTGATTATATTACTTACCAGTGTTGGCGACCGCCTCCAGCTCATTCTCGAGATTTGCATTCTACCATTGTTGCTGCATACCAATGTGCTGCAGTTTGGATTGTTTCTCATCCTTACCTACTTGATGATAAAGATTGTTTAAACACTATTATTGAAGTGGTAGAACTCGGTATATCGGGCACTAAATCACATGTAAGTAATTTAAAGTATCAAAAATACCAATGACACTAGTACAGTGAAATTTATATTTAGCCTCATCTTCTATTTGTTTAAACTTCAGTATAGTAATCATTTTTAAATACCCCAACAGAAAAAATGTCTGCTTTAGAGATCTCCATCATATTTGTAACATATGTTTAATATTTATACCTTTATGTTTGTATTTAATAAGAATTTAATAAATAGGGAAAACCCCAAGAACCAATAAAAATGAAAGATGAAAAAGAACTAAAGCCAGCTTCTATGAGAGTAAGAGATGCTGCTGAATCATTACTAACTATTATATTAGAACAAGTATGAAGAATATATTTTTATTATTATAATTATTAATATTTCGTTTTTATAATCAAACTATAAATTATAGGTTGGGTATTTTCCATCTGTCTGTGGTGCTGAAAGTCTATCATGTTTATTAGACGAAATAACATTAATCAAACACTGTAATTCAATAGCTACTGATAATGTAGAATGCAAATCTCATGCTATATCTAAATTTAGATACTTTGTGCTAGAAAATTCAATTATTTTAGCTCTATTTGAAGAACCTTTAGGCAACGATCAAGGTTAATAATTTGTAATATTTCAATAAAAATGATTTAGTGTGTATAAAGCATAAAATATATAATTTTAAATGTTTAGACGCACAGCCAACATTGACAGTGTTGATTAGAGGATCATTTGGACGACAAGCTTGGACTTTACAACTAAGGCATTTACCTCGTCATCGCTCTTCATCAACAAAACAATACAATGTTTGCCCTGGCCGACCAGTAGCAATGGAAGAACCCAGTCGACATAGATATTCACGAAGATCTGTAACTCATTTTCCTGAAAGCATAGAACGAATACCAACCTGCAAAATGTATTTATTTTCATTTTCTCAATAACTAATATATTCTTTGATTATATTTACTAAAAACTAAATTGCATTTAATTTTAGAGACAAATCCATACCAAGTTTAGATAGTTTAGTTTTTGATGACGAAGAACATAGTATATTATCAGATTTGATTGAAAAACAAAAGGTGATGGAAAGTTCTTATACAGAACCTCCTCCCAAAGCAACAGAAATGTTACCACCTCAACCTTGTACTGATTTCAATACGGCCAGATTATTTTTATCCCATTTTGGATTTTTGTCCAGACTAGATGATACAAATGTAATTATATTATATATAGAGGTCATTGTACCTGCATGTATTGTCTTCATCTTACCAACATATAACATAGCAAATGGAATTCAAAATAATTCATTTTACTCTAATTTTTAATATTAGAGTGAATTGACCAAGTTTTAAATTTAAAGATAAGAATATTATCTTGTGTCCCAAGTAAGCTTTTTAAAATATTTTAATCGTGTTAAGACTTAGTAAACTTTTAAAACTTATAAAAATTTTACAATTTTAAAATGCTTCCTTCAAAATTCAAATGTTAAAAAACCTATATGTGACCCTAGATAATATTCTAACCTTTAAATTCAATAATTGATCAGTCCACTATAATATTACAAAAACCAGAGTAAAATGAATTATTCTGAATGTAAAATTGTCTATGTTATATGTTAAATAAAATTAAGACAACACATAGCAGTACAACATTCTCTTAAAAACAAACCGAACTTAGCCTGACCAAAAAATAATAACTTAATGCTACAAACAACTATAAAAATGTTTACTTTTAAATTTTAGCCATCATCAATCCCTTCATTAGTTCCTTTAAATATACATCATGAAAATTTTTGCAAAGATCTTGAAATTCTTGATAATACGCCCTCACGCACCTGTGACACATGCCATGTATTTTATGTTAAGGACGGACAAACAAATTTCAAGGACATCTTAAATAATGTGGTAAATCAACTACATTTTTTTAATATTGTATTGTTGTATAATAAAAATAATTGTATGAATTAAATATGTTTAGACTTCCAGCACAGCAGTTTCACCAAACTTTTTAGAAATGTTAACTAATCTTGGTTGGCCAGTTAATATTAATGTACACCCTGGATGGACTGGGCGTGTTGAAACAAGTTGGAATCTACCTGACTATAAATATTCTAAAGACCAAAAATGCAATACTCCACATGGCGGATGCTTGTATAATGGTGAAACTCATGTGATCTATTGGGCAGATGTAAGTTCTGAAATAGCTTTTGTCGTTCCTACAAATTGTAAAGAACACGTGAAAAAATCACAAAAGTCTGAAGGTATACTTTATACATTTTAATATTAATTTACCTGTCAACATTTTCAAAAATAAATGTTGAATAGGTGAAGTCTTACAACACGAAGGCGTCAGATATTCGAAACCAATTACTACAAGAGCTATGTCTATTGAATTTGATTATAAAGGAAAGCCAACTCAGCCACATATTGAACCACCTAAGAAACGTCCACAGTATGTGTCAGCCACAGTAATGTTAGTTTGGCTAGAAAGTTTTGAAGATCATATACACTTTCCTATTGGTGAGTAATTGGTTATTAAGTAATCAAATTTTTGATAATAATTTACTTTTCTTTATGATTTTTTAAAAGTAAATCCATGAAAGTTATTTTTCATTTTTTTTTTTTAGCAAATCTTTTATCTTATACAAATACTGGTATTGAGCCTTTGTCACACATTAAAGATATTGGTGATGTACATGTCATATACCTGCACGCATTACAAAGTGGGTTACTTAGAGTGAAAATGCAAGGTCCAGTCGGAAGGTATATTATTTTAAATTATGCAGTATCTGTATGTCAGCCACACTCTTATGGCTTAAATAGTAAAATAAAATCTTTACTGATGGATATCATTTTTTGAAAATTAATGCTTTTAAATTATCATTAGAATTACCAGTAATTTTGTACGACACTTAATCAAGAAATGTTGAATAACATGATATTTAATGACTTTATTTTTCTAGAACAAACCTTGCCACTCCATTAGTTGATGGTATGGTTATAAGTAAACAAGTAGTTGGCACTATGGTCAGACAAACCGCATTAAATATTTGTAGACGTAAAAGATTAGAGAACGACAGGTGAGTAATATTGCCATGACCATTTATGTAATTTAAAACCGAAATAAAAAATTTAATTTACAATATGATAATATTATGTATTTTACTTAATCAGTTCAACTTAGATAATATTAATGAAGAGTACCTGTACAATTAAATTACTATTGTGAATGCCATTAGAATAGGCTGTTGTTAAATTTCATTTAAGTTAATTAAAAATAAGAATAATTTATTATAGCTTTGTAATTTAAACTTAATTATCTTGTGTTTGTTTTCAGTTTTCAACCAGGTCATATACGCAGGCGTTTAAAAATTCAAGAAATTGTTGGAAAATACCAAATAAAGATGACTAAACCAGAGCTTTACACATATTTATTAAGCAATGCTAATTCCACTTGAATAATAATTTCTATCTACTTTGTGGCTTGTGCAATATTTCCTTTTTGGTTTTTTTTATTTGTCATAACAAACAATAAACATAAGCCAACTTTTTAGGATTAACTTTTATCTTTTATAACAGTATGCATATTAAATTCCAAATGTTGTGATGTTTAATAATTTTTAATTTAAATTTTTATTATTGTTTACTTTTACCATTTATTACTATTATTATTATTATTTTTTTTTAAAGAAATGTCTCTCAATTGTGTACGTTTTTGTTTAAAATAATCATTAATATGATTAGTGATTGATTTTGAACTAAAAGAAGTTATACACATTTATATTAAAAAACAATATTTTAATAAACTAATATTTTTTTTATATGTGCATTCTTTCCATTCACTGTTTTAAATTGATTTTTGTCAGATACAGTAAATACTGATGTTAAGATCTATTTGAAAACAATATTATGATCAATATTTTTCAATTTATTTATTTTTGGATTTTACAATGTTGTGATTAGTAGGTTTTATCTAATGAATTATCACTAATCTATAATATTGGAGTTATAAGAATATAGTTCTTAGAGAAACTATATTTGGTGGTTACTCGTTGCCACCTACATGCTGGGAGGGCAGTTATTTTTCTCTAGACAGAAACCTGCCCGGAGTGAAAAAATTGCCTTTGAAATGGCGACGTTCAGCCACTTCTTTATTTTAATTCTTAATCTTCCATTTCAAATTATTAGTGCTATAAAAAAATTATTGTAAACTGGAAAAGTCATCTGTAAATATATACAGTGTGTTTCATTAAGTATGACAGATTTTAATTGCACTGTTATTTTTCTTGTGTGCTGGTCTTGCATTGCTGGACATTTCTTTGGGGCCATGTCATAGTGCATATCTACAAAAATAAATCGTTGATGAACTTGACCTAGAGATGTGTCAGTATCACTCGGCAAGTAATGAGTATCTAGTTTGTGTTTGTATTTTTGGGGGTCTAAAGAGCAGTTTAGGAAAAATAAAAAAACAGAACTTTATGTTATAATAGGTATATTGTGTGGCAGGGGAAAACATTTCCTTTTCGCAATAAGCCATACAATGACTAAATAAAATTATTTATTTAATTAATACTAAATTACTAAGATTTATTTAGTCATGACTTCATGAACCATTCATACTATCCTTACTGTCTCATATACAGTAGTAACCCACAACTACCAGCATGTGTATTTTAATCTGATTTAGACAGTAACCTTTCTGACCGGTCACTTCATTTTGGATTTTTACTTAAACGTCCGCTGGTTAGAAAATAAGATTTACTATCCGCTAGACAGAAAGAAGTCATTTTCAAATGCTTCAACCTGGATCAAAAATTAAACTTTTGTTACAGGCATGACAAAACTGAAATTGGTTTTTGTTGTAATTTAAAATGAATAACCATAGACTTTAAATGATAGCTGACAGACTGTCCACGCTCAGGATTGTTTTTCATTGTATTCAATAGCTTATCATTAAATTCAAATTAAGCACATAATATATCTAGTGTTATCTACTTAATAACAAAGTACAATCATAGTCCTATATAGAAATGTTGGTAATTTAATAAAAGTGTCTATAGACTATAGGTACACAGGTACACTCCACACCTAACCTACTATACAGCAGAGCTACTTTCTCAGTTTTGTTAATATTTGTCATAAATTGAAATATTTCATAGCTACAATTCCAGATTCCAGTAATTTTCTTTATAATTTTTATTCTTTTTTTTTTTTTTTAATAAATCATGCCTGGGAATATAGGTGTGCACATAACCCAAAAATATAATATCCAAATCGGAGTTTTTCCTAAAGTTTAACAACTAATAGAAATCCATTGCTATATTAAATAATTGTTATTAAAACAATTAATTTAATTATAGCGACAATGAAAAAAGATTAATGCAAACTAAACAATTAAGTTTAATTACAAATAAAAACTCAAAAAAATATTTTAGTAATCGGTGCTAAACACAGACACAGAAAATTCAAATTATATATATTTATATATATATATGGGACACAAACACAAAATTTATAATATAAAATTAAATACAGCACTTAATGTTATTCAACATTATATAATAGGACATTTGCCAATTTTCATATGAAAGTATACTAGAGTAATAAAGCGTGCTTATACTAACATAAATTAAATAAAGTAATAAAAGTGTATCAATAATAACATAAATTTAAGCTGAATTTTTAATTTAATATTGTGTATCTTACTTTAATTATAGGTACTGTTTTTATAAAATAAATCTGTTGATATTGGGGGTGTACTATAACATGTTCTGTAATCATATTCAGGGGAGCTAAGCGATTCATAACCAATATCTTCATAATGTTCTGTGTCCATATCATCTTCTTCACATACTTCAAGAATATGTTCATCATAAGTTGTAGTTACTTCTTCAATAGCTTCCTCTACGATAATAAAACGTTCCAAAGAGTTACTTTCGTCTTCAGAATGTTCTGCAATTTCAGATTTAACAACCACATCTGGTGCCAATAAGTGCATTTCTTCAGTTGGAATCTTAACTGTATCTGTATCTATGTCTGTGTTTAGCATGAATAGCGAATCATCATCTACTATTATGTCTGTATTGGGTAAATTAATATTTTGACTGGGTTCCATGACTTCTGATGTGCTCCCCACCATTTCATCAAGACAACATTCATTAAGGAAACTCTGTAAAACAATTTTGATAAATAACAAATGCACATTGCATTCACAACAATAATGTGAATTAGATAATACTTACTTCGCCAAGTAGTTCATCAGCAATTTTCTCCAAACGTTTTGATACATTGTTGTCAAGCCAGTCCATATCGTCATCATCCTCTGGAAGTTTGAGATCGTGTAAGATGGAATGATCAGTAATGGGAACAGAATCTGATAACAGAGCATCAAACAAGATGTTCGATTCAGTTTGCCCTTCTGCAGAGGGTGTCTATTGGACACGGCAGGTCCATTAATCGAAATCTTGTCATTAACTGCTGTTGTACAAAATTCTGTAACTATTGATTTTGGTATGGATGACTCGGTAGAAAGTTGTTCTCGTAACCTTTCATTTTCAGTGATTAACTGCTCTTGGTTGGCTCGTAAAGTTTCTATTTCTTCTCTTAAATGTACGTTCTGAAAATAGTTTTTAATTATTTGTAAAATATTAAAAAAGTACATACTACAATTATACATCCACAATTTAAACAAAATATTAGTAAAATTGATAATATTGAAAACATAATAAAATAAGGTACTTTAATATGTATATATGAAAGAAATATGTTTACACATGTATCATTCTTTATTTTTAGATCACAAAATCATTTACATATTAAGCAAAAAATATATACAAGAGCATATTAGAGAATAATAAGATTAATTTGATTGTTAACACAAATAGATTTAGATACTTCATAAATATTATATGAATCAAAAGGTTAATGTTTATGAATTTAACCCTAGATTACATACACTAAAAATATACACAAAAAACCACGCATGTGGTGATTTTGACCATGTATCAAAATATTTTTTTGTGTTAAATTTCTTTGAAAATATATGGTAAGACTAAAAAAAAAATTACTTGGTCAAAATAAAATGTGATAAATTTCTATAAATGAATAACATGAAAAAGTTATGAATTTTGAACATTTCTATATTACTAATGTCTAGTCCTACACGGTTGAAAGTAGTATATAATTTTAGTTTATCACCTTATTGAAAGGTACCTTAGTTAAGTTAGGTCAATATTTCAAATTTTTAAAACAATGAACAAAATTTTAAAATCCCAAACCGAGCTAGACTGTGAAGCATGTGCTTTAGGGTTAAATGCACATCCAATGTTTATGTAAAACAAATGAACACACCTCTTTTCTTAAACCATGAACCATTCCTGACAGAATAGTGAATTGTGCTTTCTTTTTATCTCTTGATAACTGTGCTGCTTCTCTATTTCGTAATTTCCTGTAAAAACAAATATATTTTATTATTAATAAATATGTAAATAAATCGGTAAATAAATTGATAAATTAATGTATGCATTTATCTATAAATTACAAGTTATAAATTGAGTTATTATTTAATTTATATTAAAAGGCTCTAACTAATTTTGAAATGTTGATACACAGAAGAATATTAATTAGTAGAAAGTATTAATACTAATTTTTTAGTTATTACTTATCTATATTATTATCTATCATTCAACCACAAGTCAGAAGTAGATATAGTTTTAATAATATTTTATTTTTATCAACAAATAATAGCAAATACTTCAAAATTATCTTTTTGAAGTATTTAAAATTAGTTCCTTAAGAAAAATATGAGTTTAGATTGAAATATTTTTAATATTATCAAGTTTAAGAAATATTTCAACTTCAACAATATTATAGGTACTTAATCAGCTATAATTATCACTTAATTATCAAGCTTTGATATAATATAATATAATAATATAATTTTAAAAGTATTTTGTAAAAATAATGAAAAATAATTTGGCATAAAAATTCTAGCTTACATCGAAACTATTGAATGATTGAAAATTTATTATTTATAACAGATAACTGTGAAAGATATACCTAATATCAAGGCCATAACTGAAAACAAATTTCTGAGGGGTTCAACTATTTTAATAATTTTATTCTTAATACAATTATAGTCAATAAGCTAAATTCACTACTAAAATGTATCCACTTTTAAAAATTTCGGGAGGGTCCAAATCCCTGACCTCTCCAGTTGCCCAATACATTATACTATTAGTATATAGTTATATTAATAATACTAATAGTATGTACATAAAATATTTAAATGTAATAATAATCAATACAAAAATAATCATAAATGTCATTGAAGTTTTGACTGAAGATGGGTGTTGTGTAACAATATGTACTTAATTGAAATGTTTGAAAATATATATAATTATAATGGTCAATTCTAGTCGGATAGTTAAATTAATAAGGACAAATAACAAATCAGGGTACTTGCAATATATATAAATATATAACGAACAAATGATTGTGACACCCGTGAACAGATAATACACGTTTCGTGTAATGAAGATTTTTACCACTTTATATCTTTATAACTTTGACATGTTCTCGATCAAATACCAATTAGTAATAACAAACAGGATAAATATTATTATGGGCAATAGCCCGCGGCAGCTATTTGCAGCCAACAGGTAACACCGCGCAAAATACTGGTCATGCCGGGTCACGACAAAAACCGTAAAACATGAACCACAACATGGCGGGCGATGTGGGCTCGGTCGTCGTCGTGTACTCGTGTGCGCCTATATCATACGGTTGTTTGTTTAATGTTGTCTGTGCAGCAATGCGCTAGTGCCAGTGTGCAGATACACACGGTTTAACTACCCACCGATCACCCGGCCGCGCAAAAGGTGGGACGCAGAGCACAATATTAACACACTCGCGTGGCCGACGACGCGCGTTGGCGTTTGCGGAAAACGCGAATACGGGCTACAGCAGGTGCAGCGGGGGCGGAGGGGAGGCCGGATCGGCGAGGGAGTATGCGTAGCAACACGGCCCGCCGGAATGTCATGCCGGGCGGGGGAGGGGGCGGGAAGATTTTACAATAATTATATTCACCAACGGTACGTATTATAGGTATAAAAAGATTAATACATTTCATCGACATTATACTATATTGTGTTTTCCTCACTTGCGCAATATTTTCTCCTCGGGCGAGATGTTTTTCACGTACGTCCGCTTGGTCGGCGGCGATTTCGGCGACATCGACGATCCACTGCCCACGTTACCGACGGCCGTGTGCTGCCGCTGTTCCACGTAGCACATGGCCGAGTTGAATATCAACATTTGACTGGGCCGGATAATGTTGGGCGCCATGAGATCCGTTTTCGCCGTCGTTGTAAAAAACGATCTTACGGCGGCCAACCGCGGTCGATGATGTACGGTGTTGCGCGGCGATAATCTTTGAAAAACAATTCGAATAACACTCTGAACGTGTTACGACTATAGACCTATTGCTTGTTGATTGTCGCTTATAGACCGCCGAACGGTTTTGGGAACAACAACACCGCGTTGTTACGAATAAAAATTACGTACGAGTTCTTCGCGTGCGGCGTTTACAGATCCGTTCCGGAGTGCTGCTGCCTGCTACTAACGCCGTATTGTGACTGAACTAGCGAACCGTGTGGCGGCCGGAGGGGGCGGCGGTAATTTTTTGTCGACATGGCAAAGCAATGTGGCAAACATCAAACTCTCCACATCGATAGTCACCGCCCATGATGCAATAACGTCGAAACATTACGTTTGTAAATACGACTGGAGATGGTGTTTATTACTCGTTGTTTGCGTCTACTGAAAGAAATCGAAAAACTATTAGTCATAAATTTATAATTATAATGCAGACGAGAAATTAAAGAACTGAAATTGTAAACGCAAAGTGCCCATAAAGTATATTGTATATTATATAAGTTATATAACAATAAACTGAATGCAAGTACACAAATGTCAAATATTTAACTTTTTCAATTGCATTGATTCTCGATAATTATTTGTTCATAGTTATATTCATTGTTCCAAATATTCCAACCGACAACTACCTACTCTAAACAAAGACTATTAATTTAACATTAAGAAATTAAGATCTTTAAGTAAACTTTGATAAAACTAAAATATTTTATAATATTTTGAATTAAGGGGAAAATGTGAAATACTTAATGAAGTTATAAGCACTATTTTTATAATTAAAACAATAGTTTTATTTAGTCCGACTTATAAGCTGTTATAGGTAACTCTACTATATAGATACCTATTTAATTTAAATTTTATTTATTTAACCTACCTATTCGGCTATTCTGCTAAAAAATCGGGTTTAGCAAACATTTTTTTTAGTTTTACAATTAGTTATTATACGAATTAAAAAACGTTAATAGTTTTTTATTTGAAAATTTAATAGCTTTAATTGTATAACATTAGGGGATGAACATTTTATATTTATCAATAAAATTTACATACAAAAAATTACCAACTTAATTTTTTAAAACAGAACACCAATATTATGGGTACAGATTTATATCATATATTATACACAATGCACGCTATGCAATATATAGGTTAATCAGTAAGTAGTGCATAAACCTATTATAATATTATAAAAAATAAACTAATATCTAAATGCAGTAAATATTTTATTTTTTGTTATTTATTTATAAAATGTTAAGATTTTCAATAGCTTGTTAGTCAACACCTGTCGACTTAAACATTAATAAAGTAAATACTGAATTCATAGATGAGATATCAAGTAAAAGAATGAAACCAATAAAATTGTTGTTTTTTCTCAAAAAAAAAATCAAAATATCAAATCTCATTGATTATTTTAATTTTAATTTTTAAACTAACAGTCTAAGCTTATATAACTATTATTAAAAAATATAATACTCAATAACATCCAACAAAAATTAACTGCAGTTCGGAATATTCCTTGATGACCATTGTTTTTGATTAAAATTATCTTTTTACTTACTTATTTTATTATTTATTGCTATATTAACTTGTCTATCAATTACTATTAATTATACAACTGTATTTGTTACCAATAATTATATAAAAAAAAAAAAAAAATAGTAATGGTTTTATAATAAATATAACATTAGTTTGTAAAGATCATTTTTATTTTATATGAAAACCTGTTAAGTATCATTTGAAATCAAAAAAATTGAAATAGAAAATACATACATTTATTTATTTATTTATTTTGGAAGGTAAAAGAGAAAATATACTGTATAATATACCTGTCAAATATTCTTTTAAATCTATTGGTCAATCATTTGTAAATTATTTAAGACCTGTGTATGTTAACTCTATGTCATGTCAATATAAAAAAAAGCTATTAACTTAAAAAAGATAGATAATCATGCAAAGTAACTTTTAATAACTTATTATTATTGTATTCTATGTAATTTATGCTGGTATAAATAAAAAAAAAATCATTAACTATAGTAGTCCATGGTGGCATGGTCCACTGAACAATAATGAGTATGAAGTTATATGAGTACTATGAGTACATCAGATTATTCTAAACCATACTTATTACTTATATAATTATACTATTATATTATTTACCATGTTACATATATATTTAAAATGGTACACAAGGTTGTTATTTTAATATTTATCATGAAACATAAATTAAATATTAACTATAAAAATTGTACATTTTATAAATTTTTAACTATAAAAGAATTTGCAAATTTTCATGAATTTAATGAATTTTGTAAATATATGAACATTGAAAGCTTATAAAAAAAATCGTGCCTATATATCTTTAAAATTTTTGAACTGTTATGAAGAACCTTGTATTAAATATACCTATTAAATTTTCAATATGTTTGATTTTTTGATCCAACAAACATTTCTTAATTGATATTTATTGAAAAAAAAACTAAAAAATAATTATCTTTAAAAATCACAATATTTTGAAAATTATATAGTATAAAGAAAATGCTAGTATTCTGTGAAAATGTTATATATCTACAGTTACACAAATATTTTGAAAATTATATCATGTGTATAAAATAATAATTTGTACATTTGGTGAAAAATTCAACTATTTGTTTTTAAAATACAACAATATGAGAAAATTGATGTTGTTAAAAACTGATTACGCGTAATTTGCCCAATTATTAAGAAAAGTACTTGGGATTCTTTACTTTTGACTCTTCAAGGTACTGACAACCGACTAAATTCACTTTCCTAATAGAAAAGATTTTAAAATAGATATATGAAACATTTTTTCTAGTAAAAAAATTTAAGCGTCTTGAGACGAGAAAAAAACCACATATTGTAAAATAAATATATTCATCGCTCTGCTCAGAATTTAAAGCACTATGTAGCACCATGCGTATAGCTGGTACCAGCCACCGCCTGCCAGGTACGTTGTACACTTGTACGTGTGTATATCTGTACTTAGGTATCTGCATAATTTTTTTCTAAGTATCTTCAAAATGTAATACATAATTATATTACTTGTAAATATTAAAAAATCTATATGCTATCAACTATCATAACACGCGATAATATATTATTATAATTATAGATTATTGTTAATTATTAAATCAATCAATCAATGATAGGATAAAATTGAAAATTGTGTCCAGTATATTTCATATATAAAATTATGTGTAGTAAATTTAGCTCAATGCATATTTTTAGGTATAAATTTCTACGTATCTACCTATAGTAAATTACGCCCAGCAGTTGTTATTTTTATGATAGCCTTTTAGCATTGTCCAGGGGCAACAATTGATTTTAGACTTGGTTAAAAAAAATCAAAAAATTAAAAATGGAAAAATTAATTTTTTTTAAATAAATAATATAAGTATATTGAGTTGCTAATTTTTTTTTTGGTAGTTTAATTATATATAGAGTAAAAAATATTAAATAATAATAAAAAATGAATTTCTTTTGTTAGGTTAATTATATAATATAGAGTAAATAATAATAATTGTATAAGTTATTTTCATATATTATCAGGATAGTAATACAACATCGTGTTCACATATCCTGTCCCTAAGCCATTGATATTGATAATATCATAACGGTTAAAATGATAAGCGTTTGACTTTTACATCAATAAATGTATAACAGTTTATTAAATAAATATCAATGAATGCAAGGTCGCTTGGATACTATGTAGGTGCAATTAACTATACTCATTTTAGAAATCGAAAAATGCTGGTTACAATATACTATATAAAAATGCATACTTGAAAAAGTTTACTATCTGCCAAATCATTATTACCTTCGTTTTATAGGTCCTTTAAAAAAATAATAATAATAATAAAAATGTTAAAGATTGAAAAATGGTTAGCGAATTATTATTCATTTATAATAATTAAAATAAATAATTATATAGTTAATTTGTATTTTGTTCGTATTCAATATGTATGCGTTCTCACTTCTAAATTTCTGACAATAACACAGTAGTCACTACTTCACTATAGTCAGTAAGAAGTAGTACCTATATAGTACATATAAATTAATAATTATAGCGCTATGTATAATATAATTGCTATACTTGGTCTAGTGGTTAAATTTATTATTTAATAGATAATAATAATTTATAATTCTGAAACGTGTTAAAATCAATAAAAACTTAAAAGTAGGTTCATATAAGTATTAGGTAATATGTACAATGTATTTAATATCTATATAAATATTAATGTCAACATGTGAAACAGGCATAAATTAAATTATAAAAAAAACAATTTGAGAAATAATTCATTAATAAAAAAACCGTGTAAAACTTGGTATTATAATATGCATTAAATATATAATGTTTAAACGTATAGAAATACCGCGAATGAGGTCAGGTGAGAAATCGCGATTGCCGATTGTTACGCTATTGTTATATTAAGAGTGTACAACTACTAGTATTACTAACTTAGGTATCTGAAATCGTCCGCTCGTATACCAACCGGATGTACATAGTTGTTGACTGTTTGTACGGGGGGCAGTAATTTTAGGTGCTCTATGAACGAACCACACTAAAGAAAAGATTTATGATTAAAAGTAAAACATAGTGCGCACAAATTCATGTGGGCGTGACAAAAAATTAATTGTACAGCGGTGACTAATAATATTAATCTATGGAGTACAATGTATATAGGTATAACGGATGTTGTTTTTGTTCAGTTCACAGTTTGTTGTGGTATAATTACATAGTATTATTTATTATTGTTATAATAAAAGCTGATGCAACAAAAACGGCAAGTTGCACGCCAAACACATCCACATGTTTCCAACTGGCCAACAATAGTTACCATAGTTACATAGTCAATTTATTTATAATTTTAATGTGCGTTTAGACATATTTAAGTGAAAAATACAGGGAGTGCATTATATCTATCATGTACAGTTTTAAAAATTATTAAAATACGCTCTAATTTAAATGAATATATATATATATATATAAGATATCATATGTATTACTGCTCTACAAATGTCAATTGATTTTTGGACGTTAAAAATGCGAAAAATTGATAACTATGGAAAGTTATAAGTCAAAACTTAAAAGTATAACGTACTGCCATATGCCTGTCCGTGTAAGAGGAAACTAAAATCATAAATAAAATATAATAAATATACAAGATACTTAATCTATGCTAAAATAAAATTGAGTCAAGTCAATGGTCGAGAAGGTTGCTAAGTTAGATGATCGGAGTTTTGGTACGATCCATGGAATATATAACAAAATAAGTTTAAAATGCGGAATACTGGTATTCTCCAAAATGTAATTTTTAGGGGTCCTAAAATATTGTTCATATAATTTTTAAATAAATTATCATTCGTCAATTAGCTTAATTTAAACATGTTTAAATCAAATAAATAAAAAATAATAATAGAAATCAAATTAATACAAAATATAAATAAAAAGTAATAAGTGGATATAGGTATAATTTATGTATAATTTATGAACAGTAATAACTATTCTATACATTTTGCTATCTATGTATTATTTAATAACTGGTCTATTGTAATTACTTTATATTTAAGTAACTTTTACATGTTTTGTTTAGTTTGTCTCGTAATGTATTTTTTTTTAACTCTTAGCCGTTATAATGTATCGCGTATACATCTGATTCACAACGAGTTTTTTCAATCCATGTTATCGTTTCATCTTTTTAGACTTACTAACTAATCATTCATAGATATTTTTTATTCTAGTGCCAGAATGTTAAGTGTTCTTATGTAGGTACATTTCATAAATATAGGGAAAATATCGTGCTCTATCTAGACTTGTCTTTATTTTTGTCAAATTCAGTCTTTGTTGTAACCGATGGTCTTAGTATCGAAATCTCGAAATGACTCCCAACTCACATAATATTATGGGTGTATTTTATTTTTTATATATTTTGGGAAATCTTGATTGCTCAGTATCGTATCAGAATTCGGCGTTTATAATGACCGTACCAGTTTTCTCTTTACCGATAAGTTACTCTTATTTTTATCCTCAGTATTACTATCATTTAGTTACTATCATAATATTGTAATATACCTAAATACCTAAACTAATATATTCGTAATATATGACGTATAGTGGTATTTCAATATTTAATAATCTATACAAGAATACAAGATAATTCACCAAGCATTATATTTAAACATTTATTCAATTCTGATTTTTGAAATTTTTAAGTGTTCTAAGTATACTTCAAGACCATGTCCATGGCTAAGAGGCCAAAAGTTGTATATCACAATCATTTAATTTTACTGAAGGGTAGTTTTAATATTTTCAATTATTTTAAACCAAATAATTGATATTGTAGTTTTTTGTTTTTCAGTGTTATAACCGATTTATTTATAAAATATTCTGTAAATTACATAAATGACTACTTTTAGGTCGTCTAAATAATTTTTTCAACGTAATTATAAAGTTTCTTATAAATTTAAAAGGAATTTGTTATAAATGGTAGTTAATAATATATTTTTACAGTGCACATACAATGTTTTTATGGGCATATTAAAAATTGTTAATTCAATAAAAATGCATATTCATTGGTTAGGTTTGCCTTAAATCCCATTAATATAACATTAAACTCACTACTTATTGAGATTAATATTATCGAAATCGTATGATTTGCATTTAAAAGATCTTTATAGAATTTTTAATGTGAGAAACCTCAATGCCTTATATATTTGGAATATACTTAGTTATATTTTAGATTCTGAGCGAAGCAAGGAATGTATTGATTTTACAATGAAGTATGTTTTTTCTTTTTTTTGTAACTCTCATCACGTTTTAGAGTAGTAAAATTGCTCCGATTTTTTTCATCAGTATCTCTATCAAATAGTTTATAGTATAACCAAAAAATAAAAAATATATTAAAAAAATAATTTTTTAAAGACATTTTTTAAGTTCAAATTTGTACATCAAAATATTGAATATTTTCAAATTATTTTGGGGTTAAAAATGTATAAAATGTTCATTTTTTATAAATAAGGATTGAAAATTTAAAACAAAGTTTTTCATAAGTATTTAATAGTGTAACCAAAAAGTCATAAAAATATATTTATATGGTTGATTTGTATAGATATTTTAAGTTGAAATTTAAACAAATTAAATATTTAAATGAAGAATAACAATGTAAGTTATTTCGTTGTAGTTTAATAATATTTTTCGTGGGTGCTTGAAACTTGTAAAATATATTGTTATATTTTATTTACTCAATTAAATTTTTAAATGCAATGCTTTCTGCAAAAATTAATTCGACCTACTGTATTATTAATAGTTATGTAGGTTGACAGACAGTCTTCGCTAAGAATCATTTTCGTATACAATGATTTTATATCATTTAATTAAAATTTAATACATCCATTACAGTGACCCACTCGACACTTATTGAATATGCCAGTAACCAATAGGGAATTTGGTAGAAAAATGGTTATTAATGTCGGTATTTGTCTATGTATAATGTTTAATATTAATTTAATATTGTATAAAAACCATTACAAAAAAGGTCACCAATTGAGTACCATTCTACTGTACAATAAGTGTCAAGTGGGTCACTGTAATGGATATGTTAAATTTTAAATAAATGATTAAAATCATTGTAAACGAAAATGATTCTTAGCTAAAACGGTCTGTCAGCTTACATGCCTAAGTGTATTTTATGATATTATAGATACTAAAATAATTAATTTTACTATTAATAATGCAGTAAGTTAGGTGATTCGTGGTTATCCTAACTAGTAGATGAAATTCGTTTTTGAAGATATTATTGAGTGTATAAATTATAATAATATACTTTAAAAGTTTAAAACGCCGACGAAAAATATTTTTAAATTACAACGAAAAAAACTAACATAGTTATTCTTCATTTAAATATCTAATTTTTTTCCAAATTTGAACGTAAAATGTCTATAAAAATTAACCATGTAAATATAATTTTTAAATTTATTAATGATAACACGAACTACTTACGAGAAACCTTGTTTGAAATTTTAAATCCTTAAATATAATAACTAAACATTTTATAAATTTTTAACTACAAAACAATCTTGTAAGTGTTCAATATTATGACGAATTTTGAATATTAAAACTTATAAAAAAAAAATGTACATATATATGTGTGTTTAATATTTATAAATTGCTATTACAAAAACTTATGAGTTATAAGGAACTTTATGTTCAATTTTCAAGCTTTTTAACTCAACGAACATTTTTTTATCAGTATTTATAGAAAAAAAAAACAAAAAAAAATATCAAACATTTCTCATTCCTCAAAAAAGGTCAAATTATTTTATAAATATTTAAAAATTGAATGGTGTATAGAAAATAATAATCTTAAAATTCAGTGAAAAATTTAAGTATCTACAGTTATTCGTTTTTGAATTACAACAAAATAAAAAAATTCCCTGAGAAATCGGTAATTTACAGGTAAATATAAAATATCTAATTACAAGAGAATATATAACTATAAAACTTATAAAGACTCTTATGTTGAATTTTTAAATCTTAGATTTAAACAGAAATTGTTTTATGAATTTCTAAATTAAAAAAAAACTGCCAATTTTCGTGATTTTTACGTATTTTGTCAAAATTTTAACACTAGACGCTTATAAATCACTATTATAGACTTACGCTCAATTTATTTTTTTAATTTTCACTTACAATTCATAAAGAACCTTGTATTAAATTTTCTAGTTTTTTAACTGATTAAACAAAAATACTGCTTTTTTCACATTATTTTAGATGTCTTGGTTAGGTTAGGTTTACAGTGGCCAAAGGGAGCTTAATAAGAGCTTAAGGGTGTTAAAGCACCCCCAAGCACCTCCTTAGTTCCGCCTTTGGTAATACCATTGATTCAATGGTAATCAATAGTAATACATTTGGTTTAAATAATGTTTGCCTAAAACATTGTATATTAATATGTCGTTGTGTGTTTAATATATAATAACATACTATAAATGTTTCAAGCACCTATGAAAAATATTTTTAAATTACAACAAAATAACTAAAACCATTATTCTTCATTTAAATGTCGAATTTCTTCAGAATTAGAACTTAAAATTTTGATAGTAAAACTGTGTTTATATACATTTTTATATTTTTGGTTTTACAATATACAGATATGATTAATCTTTTATTATATTTTCAAGTCTTAGCTACAAATTTAACATATTGTAAATTGTTAACTACAACATAATTTACAATTTTTCGTGACTTTTACATTTTTTTAAAATTTTAAGTTTTAATGTTTATAAAAAAATATTGTGATTAGTTTTACTTTTGATATTTTTAAAATGGTTATAGACATTTTATGAAGTAGATACCTCTATTACATTTTCGAACTTTTTGTCCCAGCGAAATTTTTTTTATTGACATTTAAAAAATAGATACTTCTATAATAATGGTAGTTTTAATAATAATTAATAAATATAATAAAAATACTTCAACTAATAAATTGTTTCTCAAATTGTGGGTGCGTCCCTTGATGGTGAAGTGATGTGGTGGTGGTGGTGGTGATGGTGGTGGGGTCAGTATATATTCCTGGGGAGGTGCAAGCAATCATCATTCAATGTTTTAATTTTCAATTTATAAATTTTCATTATATTCATTAATAAGTATATAAAACCCAATCAAAATAAAAGGCAAGTACAAATTGATATATTAACGGTAAAAAATAAGGAGCACAATTGGTATATTGAATCTAAAATACATTTTTTTTTGGTGGAAATGGTCTATACTTGTATAAAGCATTTAGCAAGTATCAGTATATTTTTGTGTTGTTGATGATAATTTAGAAACGGTTTTTAGATTTTTTTTGATACAGAATTAACTAATTTTCTGACTGTTTACCTTGATTTTTAATGTTTTGACTAAATTCAAACTATCAATAACAGATTCCTTTAGTCAGTGTTATTGTTCTGTGGTATTATGATGGTATGTCGGTACATGCAAATGTTAGTGCCTAGTAACTTAGTGGTTATATGCCATATGCCATAAACAATTCTCATGAATGGACATTTAAATCCTTTGCACAATATTTTTTAATAGGGGTGGGGGATTTTTATTTAAAGCGCCCTATGATTTTTTGAAACCTTAGCACGCCTATATGCATTACAGTTAAACCTTACACATAGGTACCAACTCATTGAAGAGGTACATTTCGAAAATTACTATACAGAATAAGTGAGTTCTGCGTTTTTTACATTTGAGTTGCCTAATGACATTCGACTGTTCTATGCTTAAAGCAATAATAGATTAAAATTACATTACAGTTTTTATTTTTAAATAACTACTATTATAACGATTAATCGCGTTTGTACTACAATAAGTTAAAAGTTATTTATCAACGTGATTATTAGTAGGGCATAAGGTCAGTGGCATCATTTGAGATGACAAGGTGGGCATTTGCTCCTGTCAGATTGTAGAAATCATTCCAATTGTTGGGCCGGTTATTAATGAAATAACATTATTATAATTATTTTAATTTTAAGGAAATATAATATTGTGTAAGCACTAGAATACTTTTGTGACGATGATAATAATTAATATTTATAGTTTTTTTTATCTCAAACATATAAAAACGAATATTATAATCTAGAAATTCTAAAAATAAAATGATATCAATCTTAAATGTATCTATGATTTCGAAAAAATCTCTATAATTGAAAGTACCTATGTACATATTTTTTTTTCATTTTTTAATAAGGTTTAGCAAAGTTTAACAATAAGGTTTAATAAGGTGTTTAACCCTTCAGTGCCCATTGTAGCATATCTGCAACATGTTTATTTTTTCTTATTTTTTATTATAAGCTATATGTTGTTAAGGTAGGTGGTGCTCTCTATGGACAAAATAAACAACTATTATCCATTTATTAAACACATGACTGTAAATAATTTGATAAAGTGATAATATTTCGCGGTGAAAATACGGTATCATAATTTCTCTTTAAAACCAAAGTTCCGTGTTTTGGTACCGGGTTTAGTGATTTAAAATTGATTTTTTGCTGTAAAAAAAAATATTTGCAGTTAAGGTAAGTCTTAAGGATACTTTTTATTATATAGTTGATAGTTTTTATGAATTTTTTAAAAAGTTATTCCGTAATTTAATCATGTTGCATATATGCTACAGTGAGCTTGAACGTAAAAAAAATGGCAAAACAAATTATGAGTGATGAACAACTTCTGGAAATTTTATTTCAAACCAATTGGTCAGATAGCGAAGATGATTTTGAAAATTCAGACAATGAGAATGAGCAAGTTAGTATCCATGTACCTAAAAACATTGGAATACCAAGCAATAATGTTGAAGGTAATATAACAGTTTTATTATCAATTGTTTTTTTATATTTTAAATTCAGTATAATATTTTTGTTATTGATAAATTAGATTTATATGATATACCTGTTGAAGTTCAATTCAACAATCATGGTGCTTGTATAAAAGAATTCAAGAAACTAAAAATGAAGGAAATAAAATAATTGAGTTAGCAGTATGGAGGCAAATACTTGCGCATTCGTTAATTAAATCTGGAGAAGTAAGGCATAGTGGACGTGGAAGACCTTCAATGTCTGTTGAAAAAAAAATTGCAAGTACTCGACCACAATCTGTCCGTCCAACAAAATCAGTTAGAACAGATAAAACTGACCATTGGCCTACATTTACAGATAAAAGAGAAAGATGTAAAATGCCCCAATGTAAAGGTTTTACATTTGTAAAGTGTACTAAGTGTAGTATAAATTTGTGTTTCAACAAAAACCATAACTGTTTTATGAATTACCATGTACAATAAAATTGAATAATAAATAACTGTAAAAAAAATTGTAATATTTATTATTATGAATAAAACTGTATAATATTGTATTGATATGTATCATGTATGTAAAATTGTAAGAATGAATTTCTTATAAGAAACCGTAATAAAAACAGGCGTTAATGCCCACTGTTGCATATATGCAACATGATTTAAAGTTGAAAGTTTTAAAAGATGTATTAAGTCTAAATTTTTTTCCTTATTTTTAACAAATTCCTGACATTGTAATCTATAGAAACAAAATAAAAAATAAGAAAAAAAAAAAATTGGGCATTGAAGGGTTAATATTGTAATTTAAATTGTTCGACACTTCTATAAAAATATCGAATATCGCCACGGAGATACCTACCATAATTATTTAGTTTCTTTGCATCTATTTTGATATTAAATGAAGCTACTTTTGTCACTTCATACGCGTATAAAGTATGCAAGATGGAAATTATATCGAGATAAGAATATAAGTAAAAGATAGCTTGGGAGCGATGCGTCCTGTTTTTTTTTTTTGTTCAGTTGTATGGGTTGGCCAAATTTTTTACCCCTTCTGTTAAAAATTGAAATGACATCACTGCATGAGGTCAAAGGGCGAAACCAAATTTGTCAGATAAACAAATAGTGCTTCCTCAAATGCATGCGATGCGTAAATTCTCGGAAAACTAAAACAAAGCGGGAAAAATATTTATTGGAACATATTATTTTTGGAAAAAAATGGTTTATTCCATAATTGTTACTTGAATGTTTGTTCCAATGAACTTTTTTTACTAACCATGCTTGTTCTACTATATTTTGTTTGAAATTCAATGAACATTTGTTGCGATGATATTAATTGTTGATATCTGATGTACCCTTGTCCTTTGTTTACATACAATTTGTTTTTTTGGGACAAATGTCTATTGGAACGAATGTCGAATAATTGTGACACATGAAATAGTCTGGTCACTCGGTTGTTAACAGTAGCTTATCACTCGGATTGCAATGATAATATGATTTGTAAACACAACAACGGACAGCGCCGATAGGAGGACTTGATAGGTACTAGCACTAGGTATATAGTAGGTAATAACTAATAAGTAATAACTATGGTAGGTAGTAGGAACGACTACTACGTATGTTGGTTATTATCATGTACTATGTAGGTGTTTGCCCGTAGGCATAAGAATAATAATCATTTTATTTGTAATGGATATTATTTAATTTTCCTAGTCGTCGACCCTCGTCATACATAATTGTTTTTCGCCACCACCGTCTCGATGCCTTTGATAAATTACCTTTGATCCAACAACGCGATGCCCCTAGGACACGCCGTGGTCGTTTGGGAATGGGAAAACCGGAACGGGCGATGGAAACCTCATAGTCCTGAAGTGGCACAATTCCTTGAAAGGGCTCATTTCAAAAAGTTGACCAGGGTGATACTGAGAGATGCTGACCCAAACATGGAGTCCTCGTTTGTCAATTTGCGTACGATGTATCAGTGCTCTGAAGAAAACGAAGGTGTGTTATTACTTATTAAGTTATTAGTTATTAAATAGTAATTTTTGATATGTAGAATTTCCACGGTCTTCATATGGGTTGTCAAATATTAAACTACCAAAATCCTGGTTACATTAATGACAATATTTTAGGTACACTTTTAGCTGTACGCAGATCTTACTATCCAGCCAATTCATTGCCTGGTAAAGGAGCCAGGTGGGAATGGGCTGGTGATGTCCCTGGAGAGTGGCATACGTATGACATGGAATCCCAATGTTTTCTAGAAACGGCTTGGGCAATGGTGAGTTTTGTAAATTATACTATCTATATACTATTATTTAGTTTATCTTTTCTTTTTTTTTTAACTCAAAATGTTTATTTTATAGGGTTGCCAAATTATAGATGTGAGTCGGACATATTTAGGTTTTCCGTATACAATTAATTTTTGTAATTTAACCCAAGTACGGAATGATAGTGGATATAAACGTAATATTAGACGTGTGAATCAAGCACCATATCCACTAGTTAAAATACAATCAGATGAAGTTATACAATTTAATGGTTAGTTAATTTATACATAATATTTTTTATTTTTTTTTTTATTGATGCTCGAGGATAATCTAGTGGACAATTATTTATTTAAATACATTTTTTTTGCTATTTATTTTTAGATAGGGCAGTTGTAGACACCATAAGAAATTTATCATCAAAAAACGAAACTATTAGAAAATCCAGTTCAGAATATATAGATACAATAATTAAAAAACAACTCCATTATAAAAAAAACAAACAAGTAGTTCATGATAGCCATCATAGTGGAACTAATATAGCTCGTACTTTATTAAGTATTTTTGGTAAGTTACTTGATTTATACTTTACTTATTTTTAATAGTTATCTATATATAAATGTCTGTGTGTCTGTCTGTCTGTCCTTTATGGATTACCAAACCATTCTACCGATTGCGATTAAATTTGGGACAGAGATAGATTAGACCTCTGGGAAGAGGATAGATTAATTAAAAAAGGTAAAGGTCCAACCTCGGGAGGTGCTCACACAGGTATTTTGAGATTTATGATGGAAATATTTGTTTATAAATGTTGTTATTGGTTTGTATAATCTCTGTTTATTTATGAGGTTGTCAATGGTTGCATATTTTATAATTATTATAATTAGTAAGAAAATATCATATCCACATTTTTGCAAATAAATTTATAGAAAAAAACAAATCTTTGGCGCGGGCAACTGTTGCAATATTTTTCATGTGCCTATCTAATTCTGATTTCATTCATGCGCTTTATGAGGTCCGGAATCCATTACAGGTGGATTGCCTATCTAGGTGGTTTAGATGCTTATAAATCATTTCAGGTTAATCTTAACTTAATATTTGGTTCGGGCAACGTTGGGAGGGACAACTAGTTATATAATAAAAATAACTTTTAATATTTTCAGCTAATAAAAATCCTTCATCGTTGTCAAGAGAAGCTCAATGGCCAATAGGATCCACTGCAACTAAAAGTTGTAGTGAGTCCATTAAATCAGATTCATCTATAATTGATTTAGACTCAAGTAGCATGCGCAGTGGTAGACGTCCTAGTGTAGATACTATTTCAACTTATCTAAGTCATGATAGTCATGAACTTCGCACATCACGAGTAATTAATTTTAAAATTTATAAATCGTTGATATTTTTTTTATATCTAGTTAAATATGTCAATAATAAATTATTTTAATTTGTAGTATGATCTCTTGGATTATTCTGGTGGTAGTATTGGAAGTGATGATGTTTTTGAATGTCAACAGAAATCAGATAATTGCAGAAATCAGTCAGTTATTGGTATGTTATAGTATTAAATTTTTTTCAGTTTAATAATATTCCTAATGCATTAAGTAATATTTTAGATTTAACTTATTCTAGTCTTCATGACACCAAAGTCGTGATCATAAGAATTCTTTAGTTCCTTTAGACTCATTTCATCTTGCTCTCTTAATTACTTGTGAATTACCCATAAAATAACTTGTTTTTATCAATATTCAATCAGTCTATGATTATAATAAAGCTGATTATACTAAAATTAATTTGTTTTTTAATTCCTTTAATTGGTTTAATACTTTTGTTTGTATAAATATTGAATCAGCAGAGCTTTCACCTTCCAAGATGCATTATTGAGTGCTTTATCTAATTTCGTTCCCATTCATTTAGCTTGTAATCATTCTAACTTTCCATACTGGTTTATTAAGAAACTCCAATCTTTGGTTTGGAAAAAGAATAAAGCTTATTCTTTTTATCTAAAAAATAAAACCAGATCAAATTATGTTATTTTTACAAAACTCTGATCACAATATAAATCTCAATCAAAATTAGTTTATAATGATTTCATACATTGTTCAGAACGTAATATTGAGGCTGATTCTAAATATTTTTGGAAGTGAGTAACTTGCAATACTCTTTCTCATACTATTCCTCAGTCTTTACATTTAGATGGGGAAATAGCTAGCAATAATGAGGACATATCCATCCTTTTTTCAAAATATTTTTGTCAGTTTATAAAACTAACCTTCTATCAGAAATCCTTCCTCATTCCAACCCCAATATAATATACGAATACACTGTTCCCTTTCATTGCAATATTTCATTGGAAGAAGTTACTAATGGACTATGTTCCCTAATAACTTCTAAGTCGCCAGGTTTTGATGGAATTTCCGGTTATTTCTTAACATATTGTACCAACTTTATATCCTTTCCAATATGTATATTATACTTTAAATCATTAAAAGGCCATAGACAACACGGATTTTGAACAGATAGCTCCACAATAACTTAAAAATCTATCATTTCAAAATATTATTATGGAGTCTCTTTTAAGAAAAACAAGCAAGTTGATGTAATTTTTACGAATTTTGAAAAAGCCTTTGACCACAAACTACTTATTGTACTTAACCATATAGGATTTGATGACCCATTGCTACCATGATTTAAGTCATATTTAATTAACAGATTTCAATTCAATAGAGTCCAAGGTTTTTCTTTTACTATAACACCTGTTCCATCTGGTACTCCACAGGGTGGACATCTATCTCCATTCTTATTTCTTATATTTATTAACAATATTTCTTCAGTCCTCAACAATTGTCAATTTTTATTATTTGCAGACAACTTAAAAATTTATACTCGTGTTTCCTCTATTGATGACTATATTACCCTACAAAACTAATTAAATGTCTTATTTGACTGGTACCAGAAATGGGGTATGAGTCTTAATATTTCAAAATGTTACTCTATGAGCTTTTATAGGTCTCGATCACCTTTACAGTTTGTTTATTCTATAAATAATAACTTATTCGAATTAGTTTCAAATATAAAAGATTTTGGTATAACGTTTTTGTTTATTTTAAATTTTTATCAACATATAGAGAATATTATTAGTAAAGCTCTAAAATATTAGGATTTGTAAATCATCATTCTTTTGGTTTTAAAAATCCACATTCATTCTAGTTACTATACAATGCATTAGTCAGATCAATTATGGAAAATGGTTCAATTATTTGGAGTCCATATACTAATTCCAATATTGATAGCATTGAGAGTGTCCAAAACCGCTTTTTGAAATATTTATCATTCAAACTTAATATACCTATTATTAATCACAATTACAATCCAGTTATATATAAACTAAATATTCAAACTTTATTATTATGTTGCGAACTATTAGATATAACTTTTATATATAAATAATTAACAGGCTCATTAGTTCTTATCAACTTCTGAATTCTATCCCCTTTAATGTTTCTTTTTACAGTAACTGTTCTGTTCGACTTTTCTATATTTCGTCTTACAGCATAAATTGTCTCACTAATTCACACTTAACAAGAGCATTGACACTTTGCAACAAGTGCTACAATAACAACTTCTTTTTCTCGTCTTTAACTAAGATTTTACTTTCATATCACACTTTAAGCCAGTATGATTATAATAAGTTGTTATTGTTAAATTGTATGGTAATATTATTCTATTATTGTTTTTGTTTATTTTTATGAGCTATTTATGTGATATTATTATTTTACTTTATATTAGTCATAGTGTAATTTTAACCACTTCTACCACTGGGCCCGTTTTATTCAATTATTATAATTATTATTATTTTTATAATTATTTGAATAAACATTATTTTTCAATTTTTCAAAATATAAGTCATTACAAACAGCATCAACTTAGATTTAATTATCTATTTAAGAAAAAAAAAATTATTTTAAAAATTCTACACAATGAGCTGTTTTTTATATTTGTTTTTCTAAAAATAATCTAAACTTCTCCATTCAAATTCTATATTTGTTTAGCAGGGCTTCTAGGTAACTCAATGCCATAATTACAAGTAACTTGTGTTTAAAATAATATATTTTTAATTTTGGAAATAATTTTAATTTTTCCAATAATTTATTGTACTATGTTTTTAGGTGTAAATTCAGTAAGTGAAAAATTATCTTGCTATGTTCAAATAGTAGATGATTTTTGGCCAGGACTTGACATGTTATGTCCATTTTGTCAAAATCCACTTATCTCATCAAATAAATCAAACAAGAGCCTAGTTATAGCGTTGAGCGTATGTCAACATCGAATGCATCTCACTTGTTTAAACTCGATTTTAAACAATCAGCCTTATTCTGATCAGGTATTTTGAATTTAAAATAATATATTTGTTTATAAATGGAGATAGGTAATACATTTTAAATTAAATATCATTAAAATCTTTCTTAGTGGATGTATATTCAATGTCCAATTTGTATGAAAGTCTATGGAGAAAAAAGAGGTAATCAACCACCAGGTGCCATGAAATGGACATATTTAAATCGATCATTACCTGGATATGGTAGTACAAGAACTATTCAAATCACATATGAGTAAGTAATTTACATAAAAACTATGTTATTGCTAATTCAAATTAAAAAAATGCAAGTTTTTAAGTATATATATATAAAAAAAAAATGCATACCAAAAACACCAGAGTTTGAATAAATTAAGTTTAAAAATTGAGATATCATGCTTAATAAACCACTGTTTATAGTGAACTATATGAAATATAAATAATTAATTAATAAAACAATATTTATTTAATTTCAATTACTTTTAAACACTTTTAGAATATCATCTGGGATTCAAGGTGAAGAACATCCACATCCGGGCCGTCCATACTATGCTCTAGGGTTTCCCAGAATTTGTTATTTACCAGACACAGAAAAAGGAAGACGTGTATTATCATTACTGAGCAAAGCTTTTGAAAGGCGACTGGTATTTACAGTTAGACTTTCAATAACAACTGGTAATGAAGATGTTGTTGCATGGAATGGCATCATACACAAGACAGACTTTGACACTAGAATGCATCATGGTTTTTTAGATGAATGTATTGAACAGTTATCAGCACATGGGGTTGTTTGAGTAATTTTTTGGATATATATTGGGTACTATACTCTGTTCGATGAGAGACTATGCCGCTTAAAAACGTAAATTAGTCGGCTCTACGCATCCTCACCCAAATTCTTGATTTGTAGTGGTGAGGATTGATAGTCCTTTGTCAATGTTACTGCGGCCATTAATTGTTGGTGAAATTTGGACAGGCAACCCAGGCGGTAGACGGACCTCATTCTACAAGCATAGATCTGATGTGATTTCTCGTGGAACAGAGTATAACCTTGTTTTTTCCAAACTATCATATTAATAACTTTTTTACTCATTAAATTACAATATAGTTTTTGACTATTATGTAATAAATACTAAACATTTGTTCATATCCTAAAATGTAAAATAGCAATATTATAGTTTAACTTTTTTATTTAGTTTAAATTTTATGTAGGCATCACATGATGTATCATATAGGACTACAATTAGCTATTAACTAATTTTCAAAATAATATATTATTTTTAAATATAAACAAGATAAATATTTATAAATAATTGATACAACACTAATTTTGTTGAAGTGTTCTTAAAAAAGATAAAAATGAATACTTAAATTGTGTATCATTTTTTTTGTTCTCTAGATAATTATACAATTATGTTTCTAAACTGAAATAATTGAGATTCTTCTGAACAATCTCAACTTTTAATCCAGGTTATAATACTTTTAAGATATTGTATGTGTTCAAAGAAATCAATTTTTTATATTTTCCTACTTATATTACTAATAGTTTGTTGTTACTTGATAGATAATTTAAGATATATATATATATTACAACAGATAATTTTATATTTATTAAAGTTTATCAAAAAAAAATTTTCATTTGTAAATACCAACCTAGATGATATTGTTAGCTTGGAGCAAAAACTCATTAACTGCAAAATTTCAATTTTATTTTTTATTATTGATTCATGTTTATAAGCTTGAAAAGTCTATAATTTGTATAGTGACACTAAACATTGAATTAATAGTTAAAACCTGTTTTTTTTTTTAGTTTCTTCAAAATTTACTAATAGTATTAAATACAATTTTTAAAACTAAAAACGCATTTACTAAATATTGCTGTTTTTCCATTGATGAGTTTTTGTTTTAAGCTAATGATATTGTCTAAAAATTTACAATTATATTAAGTGCAATTTTGTATATAATATGTCCAAGATGATTAAATATTAACACATTTGCTGTGACATTTGGTTGTAGATAAAATCTAGGGCCTTTTTTTTAATAGTGGTATTACACATTAATGTGTTAAAAAAAATAAAATAAAATATTTTAACTAAAAATTGTTGCTGATATTCACTAACAAACATCAATTTTAATTCAGCAAATATGTTAATCGGAAAAATTTATTCGTTGTTAATATTTTTTAAGTTTTAATCAAATTATTTTTAATACTTATATTTATAAAAATTAAGTAAGGATAGCCATATTATATACTTTTTATTTTTTATATATATTTTTATATCAATAAAAAATGTGTTTTTTCTATTTAATCAAATCATTATTAGATATTTAATTAGATACTGAGCAAGGTGAGAAAATAACTGGTTTTACAGTGATGTATAGTTTTTATTTTATGTTATGCTTTTGAGTTTATTTAAATTGCTTCAATCTTTAACTTTGAAGGTGATTTATATCTTATGATAACAACTTTGATCTAGTTAGTATTCTAATATGGGGGGAATAAATACAAAACCGATTTTCTTTTTTGTTGTAATTTAAAAACAACCACTGATTTTTGAAATTTTCACCAAATAGTATTAAAATGTTTCGAACATGATAAAATTTTTAAAATATTTAGGCATTCTCTGAATTGTTATACATATTTGTTGATGAGATATTTTTTCTGTCAGCTTGAACATTTAATTCAAGGTTTCTCACAAATTTAATTGGTCTTGCACTTTTGTAGTAGTTACAAATTATTGAATAAACATGGTCACAATTTTTTTATAAGCCTGACATAATTATATGTTAAAAGGAAAAGAAATGAAATTTTTATATATTTCATAAATGTGAAACGCATATGAAAAATAACATCTCTGTAATTAAATGATCTTTTGCTTATTTTTTGTACTTGATAGTACCTATTCAACATTAGATGATAAAATATAATAATTTTAGATTCCTACAAAAGCCATTTTTTTATGTTTGATATATACATAGTACCTCCCCAAAAACAATTATCGTGGACAGCAGTAATATTACCAATATAGAATAAGATATGTAAATTTAAAACTTTAAACCATAATTGTTAATAATCAATTACGATCGTTACAACTTTTTATAGGTCTATGATAAAGTGCCCCCCTCCAAAAAAAAAAAATCTTATGAAAAGCATCCCAACATAGATTTTCTTATCACAAATCGTACAGAAATCAGAAAATAGTTTAATAACCTCTAACAGCCAACTTCAAATACATACTTCTCTTTTACAAACTTATAGAATGTATAGAGTAGCTATACACTATATAATTCGACAATAGTATGATTATCAAAATATATGATATTATATAAACATTGTTGAAATTATGATTCAATTAAAATATAATTGTTTATTTTTTCTTTATTATAATTTATAAGAATTTAAGAATTTTTTTTAAGAATAAATTATTGGAGCTCATACACTTAGAAATCCTATCGTATATTTGTATTATTTGCTACAACTACACCTTATAATTCATATTCTTATGACATGGTTTATTGTATAATACCTTATACCATTGATTATAAACGAATACCTATTTATGTTAAAATTACTTTAAGATATAATATATTAATATCATCACTCATTCGCCTTAAAATATCTTTAACATTGTTCAAGTTTAATGTTCTATACTTCTATGCTTTAGTAATGGTTAAAATAATAAAATGATTTAAATTGTTAAAATAACAACCAGATTGTTAACGGTGGAATAGTTTTCGGGGTACAAACGTGCGTACAGAGTCTTTGGAAACGCGCGATACTATACTGATCACTAATATAACCTCAAAAAATTAAATGTAACGCCACTCCGACAATCCTAAGCTTAAGAGCTTTCAAGTTTCAGTTTAATGTACTTGCATACGTTGTACGCTAATTTTTGAATTAGAAGTTTGGATTTCATGTTTATTTATTTCCTTCGACCGATTTGTCTGTGTTAGTTTTTATATTCATTACAGTGCGGAATCCGTAGTTGTTACTCACAAACATGGCCAAGTTCGATTTGACAAGCAAGATGACAAAATACCTGGACCGGCATTTGGTCGCCCCACTTCTAGAGTTCTTGTGGGCGAAAAAGGTAAGCCTTTTCCTATTTTTCCTAACTCAAACAGGTGGGAAACGACGGTACGTGAACCCTTAGAATAGGATTCACAGTAGGATTGAAGTTTGGTGAATTTTCAATTATGAAACCAAATTGCCCGCGAGTTTTGTGTATAATCCCTGGCTAATAATATTTGTTGTATAATGTTTAATGACCCCTATAATGTTTATTTAGATCTACAATGAGAATGAAATTTTACAAGCCAAATTAGACATTCTTAATAAGACTAATATGATGGATTATGTTATCGAAATTTATAAACAGTTGAATCCTGAAAAAGAAGTACCTGAGGTATGTATTTATTATTATTGTATTTTTTTTATAGAACTTATAAACTATCAATGATATTTTTTATCTAAACTTTATGATATCAGGAAATGAAAACAAGAAGAGATCAAATTGTATCGCAGCTTAATCAATTTCAAAGTGAAGTCGATGTTGTGATGAATTTCCTCAAAGATGATAAAGTCATGAAAAATATGGAAACTATGAGGGATCCTAAAACATTGTCAACCTATTTGACTAAAGAATTCGATGTAAGTGTTATTCCTATTCTAGATAAATTATTATTGATTCTATTTAAACTTGTGATTTTACTTTTCTAAGGAGTTTAATATTGCTAAATTACTGAAGTATTGATACAATTAAAGTAAAATGTATTTATAAAAATAATATAATTTATTATAAAATATGAATCAAAAGAACTACCTAAAACTATAAATTTAAGATTTTTTAATTTGTTTGAAATTAAAAAATCTTAAATTTGTATAGATTGTTTAATATTATATATTATATATATATATATATATATTACTATCAAAGATGTAAATTAAGGAATTAACGTTAAGAACTAGTAAATAACAATATTTCCGATCAAATTAGACAGTATACGATATTGACTAGAAAATAACATTAATGTCAATTATTTTCAGGTAATGTTGTATTTAGATACATTTCTTAGGTAATGATGATAACTCCAGACATTTTCATTTATAATTAATAAAAATGTTAAATCAATTTTCTTGTTGAATTAGAAAAAATTGTTGTAAAATTGATTTATCTAATTAGTATTAACTACTAATAATAACATAGTTTCTGACTGTAATTTATTTTATAAATGTTTAAAAAGTAGATTTGCATTGTGCAATGCTATTTTAAATTTCAAACCCAATTTCAATATTTTGATAAACAAATTTATCAGTATTAAGTTAATTTCCTAGTCATAGCTGTAACTGTATTAACAAAGTATTTGATTTTTATATATCACCTATATTGTTTGTGAATGTCTAGATATTGACAACATTGTCTACTAATGTAAGGTATTCATGATTTTGAGATAGTTACAATAGCTAGGAAGTTCCATTTATATGACATTTGTTAAAATATTTATATATATATATATATATTATTTCAAAATCAGAATTTTAGTGCTAGAAGTCAAAATTATCTTATGTCTTTTCATATTACATAGGTCACTAGGGTTTTCGTGACTACTATAATATAATATACACTACAATATATTAAGTAGGAAAATGAGAAGAGCCTCTTCTCAAATCTACCAGGGTTTTTAATTGACAATTAAATCAACAGATTATAATAATATACAGTTAATATGTAAGGTGATTGAATAAAATGTAAATCCCATTTATTTAAGTTTTAATGTTTACGGAAAACATTTTGAATAATTATTTAGTCATTAAAAACAGAATATTATGGAACTCTATTTGTGATAATAATCATGGTAGTTGTGAAAACCTGAAAGTGCTATTAAAATAAATAAAATAAAATCATATAATAGAAGTATATAATGTCACTTAATATGTAATTAATTATAACTGAATTATCTAATTATTTTTTGTTTATTTAGTTTAAAGTAGAAATGATGGAAAGTATGTACAAATTTGCTAAGTACCATTACGATTGTGGAAATTATGCTGGTACAACAAGTCATTTGTACTTTTATTTATTAGTTATGTCACCTACTGACAAGGTAAATTTATCAATTTTTAAAATTCTAATTGAATTTCTTGTATTATAATTATAATTTTTGAATTATTGTTTAGAACTACTTGAATGTTCTTTGGGGAAAATTAGCATCTGAAATTCTTATTCAAAACTGGGAAACTGCTCTTGAAGATTTAAACAAACTGCGAGAGTACATTGATTCCAATACAAATGGGTCTCCATTGCATTTGCTACAACAACGGACATGGTTAATTCATTGGAGTCTATTTGTGTTTTTCAATCATGTTAAGGGACGAGACCTTATAATTGACATGTTTTTGTATAGGTCAAAGTAATATATTGTGAATACTAGTTTTAATATTATATTATATTATATATTGACAAATTATTTTGTATCAGCTATTTAAATGCTATTCAAACCATGTGCCCACATATTCTACGCTACTTGGCCACCGCAGTAATTATCAATCGTTCAAGAAGAGCAGCCATGAAGGATCTTGTTAAGGTTATTCAACAGGCGAGTTTAACAACATTAAATATTTTATTGAATTGTGTATCATTATAAACTTTAAATATTTATTATTAACAATATTTTGTTTAGGAATCGTATACTTACCGTGACCCAATAACTGAACTTCTAGAAAATCTTTACGTTAACTTTGATTTTGAGGGAGCCAGAGACAAATTACATGAATGCCAGATTGTTCTTTTTAATGACTTCTTCTTGACTGCCTGCCTTGATGATTTTGTAGAAAATGCTCGTTTGATGATTTTTGAAACATTTTGTCGTATTCATCAGTGTATTAGTATTGGGTATGCACATACTGTATTTATTATTTGATGACATTTAAATCATTTCTTTTTTATTTAGTATGTTAGCTGAGAAGCTTAATATGAACCCAGAGGAAGCTGAATGTTGGATTGTAAATCTTATAAGGAATGCCAGGTTAGATGCAAAAATTGACTCAAAACTTGGACATGTTGTTATGGGAACACAACCTTTATCGCCCTACCAACAGCTTTTAGAGAAAATAGATACATTATCAGTGCGATCAGAAGCACTACAACAACTCATCGAAAGAAAAGTCAAAGCTAAAACTCAAGAAGTATGTTATATATTTTTTATTTTTCTTTATGTTTTTCCATAAATATATATTTATTTTTACAGCAAGATCCACTTTGGTACAATCCATGAAAAGCTGTTAATAATGGTAAGTTTTCAACAAATGTTTTTATTCATTAAAACAAGAATAATAATGTTTATGAAATGTTATTTTATTTATTTATTTTTAATAATTAAAATAACTTTCAATTCATCTGTTGATTTTTTTTGAAATCCCAAAAACCCTCAAAATCCATTTAAAATTTTCCTCACAGTTATGAGATAATATCATTTAAGATCAGGTGTGGATGCTCCCAAATAGTTGTGTAAATCTTGAATATTTGAAGATACCAATTTGACTTTTACTGTGTCTCTTTTTAAACGTTTGTGAGCTGCATACCGATGACATCCACCAAATGAATAAAAATAATTACCACCCTCTCTTCCTACTATCCATAACACGTCTATTGGTGGTACTGAATTTGTATGATCTGGATCCTAAATTCAACATTTATTATTATATTATATGTAAAAAAGTTTGTAAATTTAAGTTTGAGTCTCATTTGATTTTTATGTTCAATAAAATATGTATATTGTTTTCGCTAAAATAAGCATACTGTAAAACTTTTAATTTTTTTGTCTTAATTGTTACTATTTACTTAATGTCTAATTTGTTTGGTTATTATTTTGTATTTTTACATCAATAAATATTGTAATACACTTACAGACAAAGTATCCATTAAACTCCTAACCTTTCCTTCATCCACTTGTTGTGGAATTGGTCGTATAATTTCATTAAGAGGCATTTCATGTATTTGTTCAATACCAGCTGAGTGGACACTAGTACACCTTTTATTCATAACTAAAACAGTTATATTATAATTTGTAAGTTTATCTATTATCTTATTTTCATGGCTTATTAAATTATGTTAAAAATGACTTAAGTTTACATAACTATTAAGTTTTTTTAATATATTTAAGACAATTGAATGTATAAAATGAAAGTATAACTAATAAATAATTTTATGCCAGTGTTCATGTTATGTTATTTCTTGGTACATTTTTAAAATTATTATTCATAATAGTAATATGTACTTATATGTATCCTAAGAGCTGTCAAATGACTAATATCTTTGGCACACATTGTTAACTGACTATTAATTACCGCAATTATCTTGTAAACTTTTGCTTTAAAATTCTAAAGTATCTTTAATTTTCCTTACCTAAGTTTGATCCTGATACAACAAATCTTTTAAATTGATTCATAACATGTATGTTGTGTGTAAAAATCAAAATACTAGAATATAATTAAAAAAAAAAATTGTAATATAGTTATTATGTAACTAATTTACGGTCATGCCATAACTTACTTTGTAGTACCTAAATCTTTAAATGTGATTTACTCTGAAGTTTGAAGCATAAAGTATATTACTATTTATTATCTTAAATCGTTTTGTGGAGTCTCCTTATGATAGTCTGAAGTACTACTTGTAGAGGTTCTCGACCAGTTGTACCCACAGATATATACTAATACGTGTATTAGTATATATGTATTAGTATATATCTGTGGTTGTACCAAATATGAGACTAAATCTGGCCTGTTATCACGGAGCCAAACTGCCTGATGCCCTATCTGTGCCACTGACACACCCGTGAATATAGATAATATTAAATATAAATCATACATATTTTGTTTATTATTAAATATGTGTGCTTACGTACTTTGCGGTTTGTTCACACAGCTACAGTACTGCGTCTGCGCTACACGAACGACCCTAATTAATAATAATACATGTCAATATTAGTGATATCCGTCAAGAATCAAGATCACTGTGATTACTGATTACACTCTAAAATTCTTGATTACCCGTAAGGCCGAGACCCGACTCGACAGGAGTTGACAGTTGTTAAGCTCGCCGTACGATATATTATTATCAACATTGGACCGTTTGAATTCTCACCGTAAGTGCTACCCATATTGTAGCAAACGGGAATTCGTTAGAGGGAATTGCAAAAGTTATTTTTTTACTTACCTCTTTACATTGTATTGTATTTAATTTGACAACGACGATAATAATATTTAAATTTTATTTACTATTAAGCTCTCCGTGTATGCGCGCACGCGTCAGACTTTGTTTTCTGCCCTTGTGTGAGTGTGCGTACATAAATACATATTACTTGTCTTTAGTAGTCTATTATAGTCTATGTGCGGTTAGTGGTCACTGTCACAGTGTCACATCGTCGTCGCCTAGATGCACCCGTCGTTTTAATCATTTACGACATTACGTTCGGGGAGTACAATATCGAGTTACTACTGCGCAGTTGTCCGTGTGCCGGACTTTTGCAGAAATGTTCTCTGACGAACGACCGGAGCTGGTCTCAGACCAACGATGGGAGGCACGCGTCAGGGACGTTTTCCCATTGCACTATCTAATATGGTTGCGTGAACACAAACTGCTGGAGGAGAAGCTGGACGCAGTTAGTTCGGATCAACAACTCAAAGGCCAGGTAAATTGTGTTAACATTGCAAAAGTACCGTTTCGCACAACTCCTTACATTAAATCTCTAAAAAAATTATAATTTTTATCTTATACCATATACCTTTCAGTACATTTATCTAATATTCTAATCATAGTTGGCCGGGAACAAACCCACCAGAGGAAAAAATATTGTGACTTGGTACTGATAAGTCTAAACCGATTTTTTTTTATGAGTTTCCTTGTCTGTTTTCATTAATGTATTTGTTCATTAAAGGTTTTTATAATAATTTTTCACTATATTGGAAGAATCTAAATTCTTGATATTATTTTTGAATCAAGGTTTTTCACATTTTTATTACATTTGCTAAAGTTACTAATTAATCTATTACTAAAATTAAACTATAATTTGTGATCATCTACAAGTGTTTTATGTTTTCAATAAAATTTCATTAAAATAAAAAGTATAATGAGGTCTATTAGTTTTGGTACCAAGGACTTTGATTTGAAATTTACTTGGTTGAATATGCATTTTTTTATAACATACTTTAAATTATCAATAATTATAATTTCATAACCATTTATATAACCAAAGTACCTACTATAGATATTAAGTTGAATAAACCAAATTTTTAAAACCAAAAATTTGCTTTCTGTTATTGTAATTAATGATATATTAGTACCCATAGACATGCACAGGATTTTGTATTTTGGTATAGCACACATTGACCACTTATTTCCTTTATTATAGCATAGGCAAAAGATGCTTGAGGTAAAAATGATGTACCCGTATCATTTTATTATGATATAATAGAGTATTATGGACATCTTTTAATGCGTATAGCACCTTGACTTAACAGTTATCACATGTCAATAGAATAATTTATGTGTAATTTCTCGCATTAAGAAATAATTTAGAGAAGAATTCAGTTATTTTTGTGGTACACGTATGATGCAATGTCAATAAAAGTGATTTATTGTGTGCATAGTATATTAATAAAAATATATATATTTAAGAAACACTAATTTATATGTTTATTTAATTTTTTTTTGTTAAAAATATAAAAAATGTTTATGAAAAACATTAAGTAATATAATATTTTTATATACCTCCAAGTAAAAAATATCTAATACAATTAAATTAATTAAATTATAACATAGCAATGGCTTCTTAAAAGCATAAATCAATATACTTGTATGCTATTTATAAAAAAAGATCAGAATGTCCAATATGTTACAATACCTTTTATGTATAATCTTCTTAACTTTTGAGAATATTTGTCATAAAGTTTGTTGTTTGTCTTTCACTCATTAACATAGTCAATTTAGTAGTTTCAGAATAATAATAACACTTTGAGTACTTTAATATTACTGTACGAGTTTATTGACCTATAATATAAAACTCTTGTCTATAGACTACATTATTTTATACTAGCGTTATTATAGAAATAGATACTTGTTTAAAATGTAAAATAATAATGTCTAATATTTTAAATATTTTTTATTCATAAAACATTTAATAATAATATTATTCCTATGTTATTATTTTAAACATAAATTTAATTTAACTAAACTATATGTTTAAAGGATAGGTTTATTTTTTTTATATTTGGTTGATTTTTTTTCACTATAAATATTGATTTACAACATGAATATATTTGATAATTTATACCTATGGTAGCTTGCTAAAGTACATAGAAGCACGTAAACCATCCAAAAATAAATTGTTAGATTTGTATAATAAATTATAATTGGTTATTAGTGCAATTTAAAAATAATTTGTGAAAAAAGAAAAAAGTTTTTGTAGCTTTGTCAAGTGTGCTTGTTAACAACTAAATAATTTTGGAGAGCACAATCAATTTGTGCATCAGACCTTATTTAGTGCTCGTGCAGCGCTATAATGACAATGCCCTATTTATCGTACATTATTTTTCTCAATTAATTTTTATTTTACCTTTCTAAAGATCCTAAAAGAAATGAAAGCACATTATTTTTGGAATGTTTATAAAAAAGTTGTTTATAATGACACCTTATATATCAAACAATTTTAGTGCATTGCCTTGCTCAAACTTTTAACACGCCATTGATTTAAATTTATTAATGTATGGGTAAATTTATTTAATTTACTATAAGTATGCGTTTGATATAATTCAAATGTTAGACACATTGATAAAAAGGTTAATAAATAAATGTATTTCTTGTAGAATTATTTAGAAAAACTAGATCCCAGAGGTCGTACTCCATTGATGTTAGCCATAACATTAGGTGATATAGAATCAACCAGATTATTAATAATCAGAGGAGCTAATGTCAATGTAAAGAATGATGAAGGATGGACTGGTAAAAAAGAAAAAAATAATTTTTGTTTGACACTATTGTAAACCATTAATATAATTTGTATAGCTTTGCAAGAAGCAATTGCTACAAGTGATCCAGAAATGGTTAAGCTTGTTATGGAACACAGAGATTATCAACGCCATTCAGATCGAGCCACTGATGTTTCAAAACTGTTAAAGCTACTCGAAGAATCGCCTGATTTTTATGTAGAAATGAAATGGGAATTCATTAGTTGGGGTAGGTTTTTTTGAATTGAGAATTTTGTTTTTTAAGTCAGATTTATAATATTGTTTGGTTTTTAGTTCCATTAGTATCAAGAATGTGTCCAAGTGATACCTATAAAATATTTAAACAGGGATCTAATGTGCGAATTGATACCACATTATTGGGTTTTGATCAGGGTAATTGGGAACGTGGAAATTTGAGTTACATATTTTTGGGTCAAAGTAAGTGAAGTTGATTATTTATATTTATGTGCATGGCTTATGTCAATTATGTTTTGATATTACAGCTGCAACACTTTACAAATCAGAACGATCATTTATATTTCAACTTAATGAAGGTTAAATCTTTCATAACAACAAAATATAACTTATCTAGAATTAATTTTCATTGCCTAGTATACAGTTTTTCAATCTGAAATTGTTTTAATTTTTAATATTAGTAAACGTATAATATTTGTAGGTTTGATGTAAATTATTTTTAAACTCTAATCAATTTTTATTACATCTTGTATTTAATACACTGGGTTGAAATTATTTTATTAATGTGTGAAAGTTTTTGATATTTTTATATTTTGAAATTTTATAATTTGGAAAGTAGGGATAAATTAAAATGTAGCATTAAAAATATTATTTTAATTTTAATGTTTATTGTTGATTATAAATTCGTGTTTACCATTATTGAGTAGAAAAATATACACATATTACTTAAATTTGAACTATACAAACCACAAGTATTTTGAAAAGATAGTAATATGCTCAAGAAACTCGTATAATAAATTATTTATACTATTACCTTATTATGATTGTATTATTAGAAGTTGACCTTGCATTTATAAAACAGATTGTTATAAACTAATGTATGTTTTGTAAAATTATTAAAATTGTTTAAAGTTAATCAAATGCTTAATATTTTGTTTTATTAGGTAAATCAGCTACGTTTCTGGAAGTAGATCATGAAGCACACAGGGTATATGTAGAAGAAATACAAATGATACCTTTAGATCAGGGTATTGAAGTTATGCGTCCATCAGATGATACAATAGCTAGCAGATTATCTGCTCCTATAGTTAGTTTTGATATAGATACTAAAAAAATTAGTTTTGAAAGGTATTCTATAAATATTTTGTGAGAAATTTAAAAAAATATTAATGTTTTATTTATATTTTTATAGGAATAAAAGTGGTATTTGGGGTTGGCGGCAAGATAAATCAGAAATAATTAATGATTATAATTGTAAAGTATTCAATGCAAGTAATGTGGAATTTGTTACCAAATCAAGAACAGAACATATGAATGAAACTGAAAAGGCAAAATTAAATAATACAAAAAACCCCATCCAATCAATTTTAGGCTCAAGTGAAGAAACATGTGTAAGTTAATACTAATTTTAAGTTTTTAATTATGTATTTTAAATTAAAAATACTGCTTCTTAGCCAATTAAATCAGAACTTGAAGTTACTATGGCTGAATATTTTGATGAATTGGTTGATATTAAAGGTAAATATATACGGAAGCCAATTGAGCAAACTACAAAAGTTACAAAAATTAAGGTAAGTTTAAATATTATGTCTAGTATAAAATCATGAATTAAAATATTTTCAGGCTAATTTATGGCTTAGTGAAGATTACCCACTTAGTTTGAAAGAACAGATCATGCCAATTGTTGATTTAATGGCAATTACAAGTTCTCATTTTGCCAAACTAAAGGATTTTATTGAAATGCAGCTCCCATCAGGATTTCCAGTTAAAATTGGTATTTAATCTGTCAAATATAAGTTCAATAATGAATACTTAAATGGTTATTATTTTGTAGAAATACCACTATACCATATTTCTAATGCCCAAATTACATTTGGTAACTTATTTGGGACAGATAAAGCTATAGAAGGTGTTCAAACATTAGACTCTGATGGGAAAATGTTCTGTGTAGTTGAAGATTCTGTATTTTTTCCACCTAGAAGTTATGTGGTCCTTGGTAAAATAAATCTTTAATACAATTCAAATGATGTATATTTATATTAATTAAATAATTATTTATTTAAGGTGCTGAACAAAGACGACAAATTGGTATGGACAATGATGAAGAGTTACTACAATTTGCTGTTCGACAGAGTCTTTTAGAAACTGGAGCTGAAGAAGATCAAGTAAGTTATTATATTTATTATTTTATAATATAGCCTTGAAAAATATTAATATTTTTTAAAAAGGTTGATATTTGGGAAGCTTTACAAGTCCAACGACCAAATACTCCCAATGACCTCTATTTTGATCCAGCTGATGAAGAATTACAAAGGTACAAATTTATACCAAACATTTAATCATATGTATTTTTCAATATAAGTGTATTTAAACAGGTTACCATTTAAAAAGAGAGGACAATAAAATGCTTAATTCCTCTAATTTGAACCTTAAAATAAATTCCCCTTGGACCACTTTGTTTGATATTTTAAAAATTTTGGTTATTTACTTATTATCCAACTAATATATTTAGTGTAAAATGATACCTTTGCTTGGCTTGTATGTATATTTAGTTAATTTCCTTGTAGAGCAATCCATGCAAGTTTAACCGAGTGTACATTTGTACCTGCGGTTTCACAATCAGATGCTCCAGATTTAGTTGACAATGCAACGGCTGATGATGCAGATGCTGATCTTAAAGCAGTATTACGGTTGTCTATTGAAGAAAAAAGGCAGGCTGAACTACAGATACGAATGGAAGAAGAAATGCTAGAAAAAATATTACAACTATCTCTAACCGAAAAATAATTTGTATTTGTATTTTAATTTGTTATATTACTGTTTTACTTTCTGTGCCCCATTAACAATTTATAAAACAATTTAAATAAAAAAAAAACTGAATGATGATTGTAAGATGGTGAAACAACAATTTTAAAGAGTTTATGTAATTATATTTTTATACTATGGAAATATTTTTGATTCAAATATGTGCAATATAAAATGGGTAATTGTGTGTATAGAAAATTTCCTATAGTATCTTGCATTCACTTTGTCGATTATCAACTAATTTATTTTATTACAGTTTATTGATCACATCTTATTTATGAGAAATGCTTTAGTATCTAGAATATATATCCCATATGAGAATAACCTTAGAACGACCTATTGTCTTTGGATTTAGTCTGACCTCACTCCTCAATTAAATTTGTTTTTGTTGATTTTCATTGTTTGCTTACATTTCTGATGAATAGGCGATGTCTCAAATTACTTTACTGAGCTAATCATAGCAAAATGCAAACTAGGAGGTTATTGATATAATAAAGTGACAAAGCCTGCCACCTAAGTGAGATAGAGTATAATATATATACAAACAATATCTATATAAAACATTTATAGTTAAATATTTTTGTAATTAGATAAAATGGCATCATTAAAATTCCTTTTTTAAATATTTAACTTTATAGTAAAATATGTAAATCGTTACAAATATAATTCATCCTATATTTTAATATTTTTCAATAATAATTTATTATTTATTTGTAAATTATATCCAAATATATTATTCACCTATTGAATTCTTTGAGTGAATTAATTTTACAGTAAATTTTAAAATGTTTAAACCACATTATATTATATGTATATAATATACTGTGGATTAAACCTAAGAATCCTAATAGTATAATATTATTGAAATGCTTATTATAATATTTATCCTAAGCTTTTAAAAAAATTATTTATAAAATGTTTATATTTTTTATCATGTTTGATCTAAAATTTTGTGTATGATTAAGTAGTTTTAATTATTATATATTATGTATAATATATATATATTCTTTTGTTAAACTTTTGCAATTATAATTATTACTTGTATACTCATTATCCACTATTCAGTCCTAATTGTATTAAAGTTTTTTAAATGTATTCTTCAATTATTTAAAAAATATATATGATGATTATTTATTATTATTAAATATTTATTTAACCATTTTATATTTACAAAAAATAAGAAAAGAATATTTTTAGTTAGAAGTTAATTTATTATTACCTTTTATGTTGTTGAGTATATCATGGTTATATTAAATCATATACCTAATATAATATATGTCTTTAATTTTGTCATTTATTATTGTATTCTGTTGATACTTAATGCTTAAGGTATATCTTATGGATCACTGATTAGTAGAGCCCGGATCTATATGCAATAAAAAGTATCAAAATATGCCATATAATATGCAGTAAAAATCATTAAAATATGCAACAAATATGCAGTAAAATCATTAAAATATGCAGTAAATATCAATATATGTAACAAATATGCATTTACAAAATTCAAAGTTATATAATATATATAGTAATATAATAATTGTATAAATAATATAGTATAAAATAATGTGTTTTTAATTTTTATTCTTTATTGTTAAAATGAATAATTAAATGGTGCTCAAGTTTATCCTCGGTAAAGCTATGCCGTCTATCTGTTAGTAAATATTTATACAAGGTGTTTCTGAAATGGATTAGGACACAAGCATATGCGTACTCACTGTGATGGCCTAAAGTAGATTTTTTTGAAATTTTTTTTCTATCTCCAAAATCTTGGTTTATTCAATTTATTTTTAGGACGTTATCTTAAAAGTAAAAATAAACACTTTAGTTGTATTTTTTGCAAAATTCTCATATGAATTGAGGCGTCACACCGTTTTTGCGCTTGTCGCGCGTTTTTCACGCTCGAGTCGCCGACTAAAAAAAAAGTCGTGTGACACATCAATTCGTATGAGAACACTTCAATATAAACAGTGGTGATAGTTGTTTCTTGTCAGTTTACATACATGATTAACGTCATAAGTTAAAAATAAAAAAAACTAATATTATTTGTGTATTTAGACCGAAATTCCAGTTATTATATAGATATCACAGTAACATAATTATGTTGACTCGATAAGATAAACATTTTATTTTGTACTTATTATTAGTGTAATATTATACTTTTATCGTTAATATTGAATTGACCGCACTTCTTAATAAGAACATTAGTTGCTTTGATCATAACTCAGTCCAATACTTGCCATTGAATAACATTTTAAATTTGTATCAAGGTTTAAAA
>JACXSJ010001220.1:0-52450 GCA_014851325.1 Pentalonia nigronervosa | reverse complement strand
AACTACGATTTTTTACAATGTTACAACTGTTTTAATTAATATTGTGTGTTAACTGACAAGAAACAACTATCACCACTGTTTATATTGAAGTGTTCTTATACGAATTGATGTGTCACACGACTTTTTTTTTAGTCGGCGACTCGAGCGTGAAAAACGCGCGACAAGCGCAAAAACGGTGTGACGTCTCAATTCATATGAGAATTTTGCAAAAAATACAACTAAAGTGTTTATTTTTACTTTTAAGATAACGTCCTAAAAATAAATTGAATAAACCAAGATTTTGGAGATAGAAAACAAATTTCAAAAAAATCTACTTTAGGCCATCACAGTGAGTACGCATATGCTTGTGTCCTAATCCATTTCAGAAACATCTTGTATATAGAAAATGATCATTCACAATCCACTGATGTTATTGGGGCAAATTTGAAAGAGGTTAAAATATTTGGGTCTTGATAGTTTTCATCTAGTTCAACTGCTTCCGTTTCCCCTAATAATACTTCCTTTAGTTCAATTGCTTCCATTTCCCCTAATAATACTTTGTTAATTTTACTTAATATTTTTAGGCCCTTGTTTTTGGAGAAAATATCATTTAATTTTGTTTTTAATGTTGCCCCTTTAGGTCCAGGAATAATGTTTATTTTTTCTTCTAATTCACTTATTAAACAAAAACTTTCAGATAAAAGCATATTTTGTGTTTCTAGTTTTTTAATTATTTCAACTAAAAATGATAAATAAGTTGATATAAATGTTAATTCATTCAAAATAGATCTATCTTTAATAATATCAAGTACTTTTTTGACGCATTGTGCGTCGTCTTCTGCGATCTTTCAATTACCTTTTGGTATTTTATAAAATGTTCCGTGTAATATAAAGCAGCAACTATCCATGTTCCCCACCTTATTACTGGAACGGGAGGTAAAGGTATATTTTCCATTTCGTCTCTAAAAATTGAAATTCTGCTCGGTGATTTTAAAAATATTTTTTTACCATTGTTATATAAATATAAAATATAAATAATATAATATATTTAATATTATATAATATATATCGATAACGACGATATAACGATTAGATTACAACAGATGAACTATCCATTTCTTTTAATACGATGGATTACCTGAACTATTTCTAATGTATATATAATATGTTACACATAATACGTATTTTAAACGGAGATAGCTAAAAACTGTGTCGTTAGTTCTGCGTCCTATATCGACCAAAAATTTTTCGCGATAGCGCATTCATCGAAATATGCAACAAATATGCATTTATAGACAAATATGCATTTACGATCAAATATGCAAAAATATGCAAAATAAAAATTTAGCAATGAATTCCAATTATTATGATTCGTGGAGATTATTAACAAAAATATAAAAAAGTTAAAAGGAAAAATATGCAAAAACATACAAATCCGGGCTCTACTGATTAGTATTTGTTACTTATACAATTTACAAAGTACAGTATTATAATCTTAGTAATCTGGCAGATATCAGACTAGAGGACTGCCGGATTAATGCAGATGCGTATAAAAACGCATTTTTATTTTTTAGTTATTACAAAAACTAAATTTTCTTTATAAAAACATATAAATACTATGTATATATATATATATATATACTAATTTATTACTGTGTTAAATTAATCTTTTGATGGGACAGGTCTAAAAAAAATATCAATTTTTTGTTTAAAAAAATGTCAAGACTTTTTTTTGCAATTGTTTAAATTGTTGTTTCAACGTTAACGTCAACTAAATAAAGATAAAATATCTAATCAGATTTATCATACACGATAATGATTTTATGGTTACCTATTATATAACGAAAAAATAAAAATAAAATATACAGTCAGATTACTGGACGTACCAGATTACCGGATTGCTGGATTATCGAGAGTCATTTGTGTATTAAAATACTGTAAAGTTACTACATGTCTGATTCACAAGAGGATAGTAATAGAACAGTAGGACACTGAGCATTAGTCTCGAAACTAATCACTGATCATCATTAATCAGTTGTTAAATCTATGGGATTTGGTGATTTTTTTTTAGTTAAATTAATTTATTCAAATGTTATACCTAATTCTATCCCTAACTACTGTGAAGACTGAAAAGTTTTCATAAAACATCAACAGTGTTACAGATTCGTGGATTCTTCGAACTTATTTACCAGAAATGATTCAGACTGGCACGATTAGAATAATATGCCACAGGGTTATTGGCAAAACAACATTTTATTAACATTATTGTAAACAACTTGAGTGGGCACAACGTAAGACATGAGTTTCGAAGCATTATGAAACATGTCTTAAATATAAATCGCACTCTTAAACTTATAACTCACACTTAAGGGTTCCTGATCCACTCGAAATACTCCAGTACTTTTACATTTCTCATCCTTTATTGCACAACAAATTATTTAAAAAACGAACCAATCATCCATATGATGAGGTTAGCCAATAATGATCCGTCACTTCATTTTTAATATTTTGTTCATTATTGTACTATATTTCATATTATTTTGTATGTTATACCATTTTTGTAACTTGGGTTTACGCCCGTTTGTATTTAAATAAATAAAAAAAAAAACGATAAACAAGATTGCGATTAATTATACACCTACCTATCACAAAATATATTATATTATACATCGAGGATTTAATTAAAAAGTGAATTGGCTTTGCAAACCCGGGATGACCTAACCCATCCGATACACCAATTACTGAATAGTAAATATAGGGCCTCGCATATTATTGTAAACTATGATCTAACATTCTAGCTATACCCACATACGATTGCAACAACGGTTGGCAAGGGCGTTGGCCAAATTGTAAGACCTTTGGTCTTGGAAAAGAGGTATAGAGAATACCATCATATATATTCATTATCGGGGAGTTCGAAGAACAATAGGTAGATTCAGATTTCAGATGTACAATAGTCGTTAAGTTCTAAGCATCTTTACGCCTCACCATCGTTCTCACGCAGTCACTCCTATTTTATTATTTAAATTTGTGTTTATTTAATAAGGGTACTTATTTATATGTTATTAATCAGTGGAAATTGATTTATATTATAATTATCTACACAAATCCTGAATACCATCATGTATGCACATGTGGTTGCTGGTTGAACGGCACGCTACGATGATTAAAAATACAAGATTGATATTGACTCTGATTTTATAGTTGATACAAACAAGTCAAATATGGAGAGTAGAATTAATCTATACTGTGAACTGTGGTCAAACCTATAAACAAGTCTAGTCACTATTTTGACATTGTGATTTGTTCAAATATTATTTGTTAGTATATTTTATGTAATATAATATAATGCATAAAAAACTATAGGTACCTAATCACTTCAACAAATAATAGAAAACAAAATTGTTGAATGTAAAAATGCTGTACAGTTGTATTTATTGTATGTTTCATATATGTTCAGTTTAATGTTCAAATTATTTAAACATGATATATCTGTTAACAATAAAAATTTAAGTAGATACCTATGTTTATTATTTTGTTACCTATGCACCTAAGTAAAACACATATTGTTATTTTCTAAGTAAAAAAAAAATTTTGTTGGGATTAATTACTTTACGTTGCACCTTATTTGGAACAATGAGCGTGTTGTTATAATCCAGCCTATATGTCTGTATTAAATAATTTACAAACACATATTTTATGCTGAAGTCTAAAATATAAGTAAAAAACTAAAACCACTAAAAGTCAAGTTGATAGACATTGCCTGCAAGAAAAAAAACAATTTATATAAATTATAAATTGATATATAGTAGTAATGTAATGTATATTCGAATAATCGAATTATTCGAATATTCGAACATTCGAATATCAGTGTTCGATGATACAATACCTATTTATTATTAATAAGTAATCCATATCTACACAACTAAAGATAAAGATAATGTATGTCAATGATTAATCGACCTAAATACGAAAATAATTCTTATCTTGCAGGTACCTGTTCGTAGTTAGCTTTATTTTACTCGTTATAGCCGATATCTCGTACCTGTATTATACATTGAGTTTTTCTAATTGGTAAATGGTCTTTCGTTGTATAATATCTCCACTTAAAATTATAACTTTTCTTTTCGAAATTTGTACTTTCAAAGTTTCAAAGTGAATAAAATATGGCTCAAAGCAAAATTTGGCAATTTTTTTCACCAAATACTAAAAATACGTCAGCAGTTTGCAATTTATGTAACCAAGTAATTAAGCATTCAAAATCAACAACCTGTTTATGGAATCATTATAATTCTTAACATAAACCTGAGAATGGAGTTGATGTCGTTCGCAAAAGGTAAGAGCATATTTTGAATTTAACTAGAGTAACGTAATAACAATTATATTATTAATATTATTATTAATAAAAATAAATTAAAAATTATTCGTTTTAGAACTTGGAAACAATAAAAACCTATTATATGTAAAATGTCTATTAATAGGCCAAAATTGAAGAAAAAAATACATTTATGAACATTTTCTTTCCTTAAAAATTTCTGTTGTAAAAAGTTTAAATGTTTTCAATAAATTTGTAGAGTCCGAATTGATACTGATACTAGTGATGTAGACTAAGACGGCGAAATTTCTGAACAGATTTCTTCCAATACCCCCACTCTTAATTCAGACTATTCAAATTGTGATCCTTCAACTTCCAGTTCTAGTTCTTCGAGTTTAACGCTTTACCATTGTACAACAAAAAAGATTCGTACTGTTCGTAGGTCTAATGTTACATCGGCTTGTACTATACGACCTATAGACAAAAATCGTAGTGAACTTATTACGCAGTCAATATGTAATATGATTTGCGAAGATATGCTTCCATTTAATACAGTAGAACATAGTGGATTTAAAAAATTAATGAATGTGATGGAACCTAGTTATAACGTCCCATGTAGAAAAACAATAACTACCCGTATACAAAGACAATATAATGAAAAAGTCGATTATATTAAAAAAAAATTGATGACTATAAATTCAGTTTCATTAAGCACAGATTGTTGGACATCCAGAAACGTAGACTCATATATCACAGTTACAGGCCACTTTATAAACAATTTTTGGCAATCAGAATCTTTTAACATTTGTACTAAAGAAATTACTCATAGTCATACGTCAGAGAATTTATTTGAAACAATTCAAAGTGTTATTACTGAATGGAAACTTGATAGTAAAGTTCAGTGCATTAGCCATGATAACGCAACCAATATAACTAGTGCGGTAAAAATGATGTCTTTAGATGGAATAATTAGTAATCTATGTGCTGCTCATACTCTACAATTATGTATTAAAAAAGCACTAGATATACAAATATTTTCTACCCTCATAAAACGAGCATCGAGTATTGTAGGTGCTTTTAAACATTCTTATAAAAGATCATATGCTTTGGAAAATGTGTTAGAACAACTAGGCAAACCAAAATTAAGCCTTATACAAAGTTATCCAACCAGATGGAATTCAACCATGTTTATGGTTGAACGATTATTAGCAATACGACAAGGAATAGTCACTGTAATGGCTGATCGTACGCATTTTACTCGACAACAATCCAAAAAGTTAAAGTTCATTGAAGAAGATTGGGACCATTGTAATATTCTTTGCAATTTATTGAAACCGATACATTTGGCAACTACTGTTCTGTGTGCCGATAAGAAAGTGACAATTTCATTAATTCGGCCAATTATTCATAGTTTAATTTTTAAGCATCTCAAAATTAATGAAAATGAAAATAGTTTAGTGATAAATTTTAAAACTACTGTTTCACAAGAGCTCTCAGTTCGTTTCGAAATTGGAGAAAATTCTCTGGAAGAAGTTAATATTGCTCAAATATCTTGTTTGTTAGACCCTAGGTACAAAAATTTAAATTTTGAGTATTCCGACAATATAAAAAAAAACATAAAAGAAAACGTGCGATCAAAAATATTAAATTTATGTACACAATCGGATACCTACAGCATTAGATACTTTACTAGGAAATGATTCTGAAGAAAATATTGATGAATTTACAAGATACTTATTGGAACCACAAATAAATCATAATTTGGACCCAAATAATTGGTGGTTAGAATACGAAAAACAATATCCAAGAGTAGCTTTATTAGCTAAGCAAATTTTGTCAGTACCAGCTTCATCAGCATCTTCCGAGAGAGTTTTTTCAACAGCTGGAAATATAATCACTTCTAAACACAGCAGATTAGATCCGATGAACGCATCAGCACTTATCTTCTTACATCAAAACAAAAAATTAAAAATGTAAAATGTATTTAATCAATGAAGTTGAACGTACGAGTATTAATTTATTAATTAATAATGAAAATTTTTTCTTCTTAAACTTACTTATATTTATTTATTTATTGTTGTTACTAAATTATAAATTATATATTAAACTAATATAGATATACATTATTATTATTAATAATTACCATTTATTTATTTATTATTTTTTTGTTGTAACTTATACATTATTATTAATAATAATTTAATTATGATATTCGAGTATTTTGCACAATTTTTATTTTTGTATTTTAATTGCCCTGTCAAATAGTAAATATCGCTAGCTTCGAGTCCACTTCTCGCAGGCTTTTATGCACCATAAGTCGTATAATATTAATATTAAACGTTTTGTGTTGCGCGAAAACTTAAACGAAAAATTTTCACTATGTTACGTTATTGTATTGTAGCATCGAATACTGATATTCGAATGTTCGAATAATTCCCATCACTAATATATAGTATATGATATCTACTATATGAATGTGGAATGGGTAGGTATAATGTTTATACACCATTATATGCCAGAATTCAAAAGTCAGTACCAGAAACAAAAAAAATTGTCAAAAGCGCCATTATGAATTTATCAGCTAAACATAATATTGCTGATGATAGATAAACGTCAAAGTTGTTGTATCTACAACTGCTATTTGATATTATGATAAAGTACCGATCTAATAAAGATAATTATTATTACAATTGTATAGAATTGTATAGATAGGTAATACATATAATAAAAAAATACATCAATTATTTACGATCGTGTGAAGTATGGGAACAATAGAATAGCTCAACCTCCGATTTATTGGTTTTATTATAACATTTTTTAATATCATATAACTACTTGTTTGATTAAAAAAAAATACCTAAGTTATGTTTTGATAACGACGGACTTAAAAAAACAAGTACCTATATACACATATATAGGTTAACAAAAAAACATTATTAATTCATATCATAAAATATAATATAGGTACCAAAAATACCTACCTATACTAAAGTGTGACTTACACAACCACAATGGAGATTTAGGCTAAAATATTAGACACGCGTCAATAGAATTATATAGTTAAAAAGGTGGGCAAGTGGGTACCGCTCTGCTCTATAGTAGATGTCGTATGGGTCACTGTAAGGGATGTATTATATTTGAATTCAATGAAATAGAAACATTGTATGCGAAAAACGATTCTGAGCAAAGACGGTCAACCCACATTACTAAGTATGTTTTATGATATTATTGCTATTTATGTAATTAGTAATTATTATTAGTAAAACAGTAGATTGAATTCAATTGCATTTGAACATATAATTGTGTGTATAAAATTTAATAATATACTTTAAAATTTTAAGTACCCACGAATAATATTTTAAAATTATAACGAAATAACTAATATTGTTAGATATTCTATCTTCGTTTAAATATATTTAATTTTATCCAATTTTTTATCAATTTTATCAAACTTTTTTTGGATTATTGAACATTTCATACATTTTTAACTACAAATTAATTTGTAAATTTTCCTGAATTTAATGAATTTTGTCAAAATATGAACTTTAAATGCTAATAAAAAGAAATCACGTTTATGTATGTTTAATATTTTTAAACTGCTATTATAACAATTTATGAGAAACTTGTAATAAGTTTTGAAAATTTAATCAATATTTATAGAAAAAAAAAACTAAAAACTAAAATACAAATTTTTGCAAATTATATGGTGTATAGAAAAAGCTAGGTAGTATAAGTATTTGGTAAAAATTTCATGTATCTACGGTTATTAGTTTTTAAATTAAAACAAAAAAAAAAAATCGTTCCATGTATGGTAAATTGTATTTTTTTGTTAAATGTAGGAAAAGTTGTGAGGAATCTTGTATTCAATTTTCAAATTTTAAAAGTAAAAAGAAACATTTTTTGAATTTCTAACACAAAATAATTTGCAAATTTGATGATTTTTGTCAAAATTTTAATTTCAGGCAGTCATAAAAAATTATTGTGGATTTATGTTCAACTTTTTTTTTTAAATTTTTACTAACAACGTACCTATTATGAATAACCTTATATTTAGTTTCTAAGTTTTTTGACTTGAGAGAAAACTTTTTTATCGATAATAATAAAAAAAACTAATATCTACAGATAAAAAATAATTACTTATGCTTATACATAGACTAAAAAGAGTGAAAATATTTTGAAAATTTTTCTATAAGCATATTATTATTAAATTGTAGTTAGTTTTTGATTTTATTTGTATTAAATAATCAAAAACAAAATCGATTTTGCCAAAAACTGGTTTTGCGTAAAAATTACGGTTTTTTATAATTAATTTTGATAATTAATGATATTAGATATAAAATGATAAAAGTGCATTAAGGGGTTTCGAGCCCTAATGTTTTGTGACAATTGTTAGTTTGTAAGTTTGTTGATATATTAGCTGGTAATAACATCTAAATTCAAAGAATTCTTGGTTTTTCGTTTTCGCGCTGCCACCGCCGTGCTAATCTATTTGGCAACGATTGTACTAATATATCTAAGAACCTATATTTTTCTTTTTGAATAATCATGGTGATAAGCAGGGTTTGTTTAACCATGATAGTTTACTACTCCCTATTCCACCAAAAGGGATGGTAGACTACCAAAGTCCAAGGTAAAAAAGTCCGATATATATAAATAATATATTTCACGTTTTGTTATATCTTAAATAAAAAAAATCGAATTAATTATTTATAGTCTTATGTGAGTATCAATATCGGAATTATCACAACTGCTCAACTTTTAGGATCATGCGATAATCAAATACTATTGTTTTTATTCTTAGATCATGTACTAAGCTACAAGTATAGTACATGATCTATTGATTTAAGTTTTTATCTTAAGCATCTGGTTTGTCGTGATTTACTCATATATAGACTATATATCTGATATAGTAATATAGACAGAGATGTCTATTATATAGGTATGTGTAACTGAACAATTGTAATTTTTGTCAGTCTAGTTTGACATTTTTTTAGTATACTATGCTATAGTTTCTTATAGTTTGTCTTCGAAAAATGGTAGAAATCGCAAAAGTAAATTAAAATAATACCAAATATAGGAATGTATCTCTTATAATTTATTCAATGTTTGTATATGATTTATGGTTATTAGAATAATTGCATTTTTTTTAAACAAATCATTTTTAATAAACAGTAAATTAGACCAGTGTTTCCCAACTTCATTTACTCAAGGAACATTTGCAGAAACTTGAATATGTTGCAGAACCCTCGTTGTATAATATATATTTTAGGATAACATAAGGAAACGTCTCAAAGAGAAAAAGATCTGCAGTTGTCGTTCATGATAGTTATCAAATGATATTTATCAAATTATTTTTTTCCAAATTTCTCACGTAACCCTTGGCACTTGTTCACGGAACCTTTGGATTCTGCGGAACACCAGTTAAGAAACACTAAATTAGACTTAGCCTGGTAATTTAAATTATTGTTTTTTTTTTTAAATAAATAGTTTATATGATGCAGTAAATTAAACTGTTATAAATTATTATTATTATTGTATATATATATTATTATTGATATTCTATGAATAATTATTTTAATTGTTTTTATATAACATGATTTAAAAATAGGTTTTTTTAAAATAAATAATTTATATGACTTAGTTAATTATAAATTGACAGAAATTATTATTACATATATACTTCCTATATTGTTTTTATTTAAGTAATTTATTCGATTTTTTTGTATAATATAATTTAAAATAAATTATTTAAAATATTATTATTTATATATACCAGACTTTTTGGAAATAGGAATTTTTTATCGCGGATTTTTTTCTTTGACTGTTTTGCCTTGGATTTTTTTAACGCGATTCAAAACGGATGCATAGGTATTATTCACACTTCAATACTACAAGTTAAAGTTCAAGTTGAAATATGTTTTATATTCAGGTAATGTCTAGTTTGTATTATCACTTACCAACGTTAATATTGACTATTGAGTGTAGGTGTGAATGTTTCATTTATCCACATAGCTCCTGAGCAATAGAGTAGCAAAACATTGGTGCAGGGTCGGTTCACCTTCAGTCAATCGACTCAGTTCACCATTATAATTAAGTACCTATTAGGCTATAAGCTTGTTTGATGTAACTTAAATATTTGAATCGTTGTGAGATATCTGGTTGGCGCCCAGTCAGTTCATATATGTTATTTATACAAAATAGCGATAAGGATTTCATAAGGTTCAAACTTCGAAGACATAGATATAAACCAAGATTAATCTTAATTCGCGTAAGATTATCTAATCTTAGTTCATGGTTAAAAGTTCAATTCTTCAACTATATATATATTTTTTTTTTATCAACATTCAAAATACCTACCGAGTGGGAGCTAACTGGAACAATAAATTAGCCACGGAAAACTACAAGCATAATTGAACCAATTATCTATACCTAGCTATACTATAGTAAGTAAAAACTTATTATTAAATATCACACAAAATATCGGCCTCAATTTGCATCAGCCAAGCCGGGAATTTTCATATCGCCACCCTGGCCACTCCATCCTGTGATTTTACTACATACACATACATTGCTGCGGTATACTACCAAAAAGTCCACGATTAAAAATTCCGAGGCATAAAAAGTCCGTTGTTAAAAAGTCCGAAATATAAGTGGTCATGGTGAAAAACTCTGGCATCTATAATTAGGTAAAAGGAAAAGTACGATGTGATGCATAATCAAAGTTCCAATTAGTATTAATATAAGTTGTAACTAAAATTTAGTTACTAAATGATTTACCTGACGAAATTAATAAATAATTTTGTAGGAACTCTTATCGGCAATATCACATTTTTTAGACTTTGAACATTGCTTGACTTTTGGTTGCATGTAATAATCAAATACTATTACTTTTATCTTAATTATCTGGTTTCACGAGTTTTACTCATATAGATTATACACCCGATATAGTTACCTACGTAAATGGATCCCTTAGAAAAGTAAGGGCTGGTATCAAATTTAAATTAAAAAAAATAAGTCCACTTTTTCTTCCGAATACTTAGAATGTACATAAAACAGCGATTAATGGTGATCACCGAACGAATAACATATGTGAATCGTGGAATAACAGATTTAATCATTTAGTTGGCCACAGTCATCCAACTATTTGGACACTCATCAACAAAATGAGATTGGAAGTAGTGGCAGATAATGCAAAATTAGTTATCGACAGCATGGGGGACAGCTGTAAAAAAAAAAACAAAATTCAACACATATCCGACTGGTTACTTTATACCAAAGAATAGGTAATCATTCAATTACTATAAAAGAATTTTTAGAAAATGTTGATCATAATATTAGAACGAGATCTAGATAAGCATAATAGTGATTGAGTTTTTTTTTTTGATATATTATTTTCAATATTGTTATACAATATACATACATATTTTATACAGGAATTTTTTTTTAAATATATTATTTTATTAACGATAGTTAATTATGATTAATTATTGTTATATATAATATATACCGGACTTTTTAGGCTTTGAACTTATCTACTGCGAGCTTTTTTAAGTCTCGGACTTTTTTACCCAGAATTTTTTCCTAGGACTTTTTTTACCGCGATTTATTGCTGTAACACGATTTCGTCCCAATACCGTTTTACCTTATGATATCACAACACGATTGTCTACCAAATGATACAAGTATATAGTATTACATTGTTACATATAACTTATGTACAACATAAAATAATATATATATAATATTACAATACATATTTTCTATAATTTTCATATATATTCGAATATATAACAAATTATTAAGTCACAATTTTCTTTCCCGATAATTACAGGCTTAAGATCGTTGGCTTGGTTAAAAATTGTTTTTTTCTTCTAAATTTTTATTTAAAAAAAAAATCTAAAAATAATATTGACTATTGACTATAATATCATTAACTATGTATTAAATTATATCATTTGGAACAAATATTTAGAAAAAAACAATTTTAATCGATCCAACGATGATAGTATGTCGTCAGTCCTAAGCCTGTAATAATTAGGGAGAAAAATTGTGAATTAATAATTAGTTAAATTATAGAACATATGTATTGTATAGATTATTTTATGTTGTACATAAATTATATGTAATATACGTATACATATTATCATTTAGTGCTCAATCGTGTTTTAGCCCAAAGTACTTAGGCACCTATGTATCTGTGCGTCTGTACGTGGACTACATAGGTATCTAGATCCATCATAAGTTGACAAAATGTGTGTAAGGATGTGGCAACAGGAGATTATAAACTAATTTATAGTTCTGTGCTAATCGTTGTACGTACGATCTAAGTACCTGCTACAATTGTGATTTATCATTGCCAATAGTGTCTCGCTGAATATATTATTTTTTTTTTTTTTTACAGCAGGTAACAACAGCGCGCTATTTCACGCCCACCGTACAAATAACCGTAACTTAACCGTATAAATACAAACGAACGGCGTCATGTACGATTGTTCAAAAGTCCTGCTGAAAGTGTGGCAATGCCTGCTCATCGCACCGGTGACGCTGCAGCGAAAACAAGCCGGTGGCGACTGCGTACAGCGTCAGTACGTGTTCAGCGTCTGGTGGTACGCGTTAAACTTGGTCGTGTTGGCGGTGTGCCTGTCTGTCGGCGCGTGGAGTGTAATGGAGGACATGCGAGCGTCCGCGGTGGGCCGGTCGTTTCGCATACAGAACACGTCCTCCGCCATCGTCACCGCACTCCAGGTGACGCTCCAGTGCTTGGTGAGCACGCTGGCAGTCACGTGCTCCGTGGGTCGGCACGATATGCTGCTGGACATCGAGCGACACCTGAACCGCGTGGACGCCGTGCTCCGGGTGTCCAGCGGCCAGCCGGTTGCCAGGTACACGCTGGTGCTGATCACGTTCCACACAACCTTGTTCGTCATCGACGGTTACTCGTGGTACTTGCTCAGCCCGGTCACATGGATGTACTTCGTATGCTATGTGTACATGTTTATCGACCTGGCCACCATGCTTATGTACGCGCAGATAGCTTGGAACATCGGGCGCCGGTTCGAGGACATCAACGCAGCGATAGAGTGCAAGCTCTTAGGCTTCCAGACGGACGCTGCGGCGGCGTTCGACCGCATCCGCCGTGACCGTGGTTGTCGGCCCCCGCAACGCGTGTGGACGTTTGCAGGTCACACTGCGGTCGACGTGTCTTCCGATTCGGTAGTCACAGCTGACCGCCAATATGGTACAAGTATAATATAATAATAATCATAGTATTTATTGAGCTAGTATATACTAAAGTACCTAAAATACCTATACCTATGCCTAAAGTGAGTAATACTCGTATTATAGGTACACATTATTATAAAAAATAATATTATATTATAGATATATTATACTAAATACAAAGGTAATTAATATAAGTGATATCCTATATTCATAGTGTTATATTCTTATCACCACCTAATATATGAGAAATAAAACCTTTTATCGGAAAGCAAGTATACGTTTTACGTTGCATGCCAATAGCAATAACTGTTGGAGTGGATAGGTATACGATGGCTTCACTTGAAATTGAAATAAATATTGTATACAAATAATAATCAAACGAGTCTCTAATTATGACATCTATGATGTTCTTTTGTGGGCATAACATATTTTAGTTCTTACATTATTTTCACAGTGGTTGACACATTTTTATTTTATTTATTTATTTATTTATTTATTTTTTTTTTTTGGGGGGGATACCGATTTCATTCCAATTGTGAAAAGAAAAACAGTGTTGCCCGAATATGCCCGTCGAAAATAATATTATATATATACCCGCAATATAATATATACGTAATATATTATTTGATTTAAAACTGTTATATTATTAAATATATTATTTTAACATCAATTATACACATAGAATATAGAATGGATAAAATTTTAATGAAGTATACAAAAATTATCGAAAAATATGTATTATTGCCAAAACGGGATAGGATTCCAACGTTATAGTTTCCCGGATATTGTACTAAATTCTTTCAATTTTTAATTGTATAGCCAATCTATGATCGTATAGCCAATCTTTGATTGTATAGTCAATCTTTGATTGTATAGCCAATAAACCTTATCGTTCAAAAAGGTCAAGTTAAAGACTACTTAACAATAAAATGTAATCTATCAAAGAACCATTTTTTTTTACGTTATATCGGAAGCCGAGTAGGAACCGCTTTCACATTACTTCCTCCCGGTCGCCATCGTTTATTGAGCTAAGTAAACATTACAAGTATCGAAATAAATACAATGATGAGTTTTTAAATACAATAGAAAAAGTGGGGATCTATTCCCATAAATTTAGCTTACGCTCACATTATGATCGACTTAACTAAATTTTCATCTTGCTCTTCTTCGTAACCTTCAGAAAAGCCAGACATTTAGGATTTCCAGGGTAGTGCTGAAAATCCTCGTCTTCTCCGTTTGACAAATGATACAATTTGGAGGGCTACAGCAGTCCTTCTCCTTGTTTTCTGGACCACCACATATCATATAGAGCCTCAAAACGTCTGCATCCTTGTAAGCAGCACCTATGTGGCCATAACCATGGCACCTGAAGCATCTCAATGCTGTTTTTTTAATGCTCACATGGTAGTCCACCACCATATATCCAGCCTTGTCTAGTAAAACGGCGTCGTGGCTACTTGCCTTCACCACGGCCATCTTATTTCCTATAAATAAAGGGGCCAGTTTCATCACCTTGATACTTTAGATGCTCCTTGTTGCCGTTCTCAGCACTTGGAGAACTTTCTTCTCAGTGGTTTCGGGCTCGAGGTCCCGGATGATCACAGACTCAAAAGACTCAACTTGCTTTTCGGCATCTTGCCCCATTACGTCCGAGACAGGTTCTCTCAACTCCTCAACTGCTGATCTCTAACTCAGATTTTTCTCTAGTAGGAGCACTATATCTCCCACCCTTGACTTCTTCATAGTTCTCACTCTAACGTCAAGGCGTCAACATTAATCTGACCCTTAAATCTCCTGATCACCTCGACGTAGGAGGATCCTATCTTTAGATGGATCACGACGACTTCAGGCTTCACGAATTTCCTCTTTTTAATCCTGGTCTATCTACCAGAGTTTGGCTGGGCTCCAGAAGGGTTGACCTGCTTATCCAGCTTGGCCGTAGTATCAGGCTTGTTCTTCCTCTTCCTATTCCTTTTCCTTTTGAGGTTCGATTCCTGAACCACCTGTTCCCTACGAGAGCCACCGGCAACTTCGGTGTAGGTATATGAAACGCTTCTGCGTACCAAAGGTTTCACGGGAAGTCTCTTCACTGGGATGCTCGAGGCTTGGAGCAGGACATTAGTCTCGAAGAAACTGTTGAATAAGAGATTAATTCTGTTATCAGCCTTACACGCAAACTTTTGTCCAATATCGCTTGTCGCGAGCGCCTTGACCATCAAGCTCCACACACTAGGCTTTTGTGTAAGTTCTTTGTTTCCTTTGAGAACGTCAACATTTTTTTAACAAGGGATGAGACGCCCTGAAGCTCACCAAGGGCGTTGCTTACCAATTCGTACGCCCACCCCTGCATGTCATTATCAAAAATAACTTCATCTTCCTCTTGCACATTATTGTCTTGCATGGACCATATAGGACCATCATCAACTTTGACGTTCACTTCAATTCTTTCTATTCTTTCGTTACCTTCAAAATCCAATTCTTCCAGTATTTGTATTTCCGTCAGTTTATCCATAAATCAAGCTTTTTTTTTGTAGTCCCGTATAGTTTTCACGAAAAGGGCATGAATGTGTCGTCACCCGCGCGCAGTGCAGCGTGCGCGTGGAAGGCTGTATGATGTGGGGGCGCCAGATGCTCCACATGTAGCGTATTGGACAGACCACGTCTGGGGGCTCTTCAACTAGGGAACTACCGGTCATCCTCTGCCAAGTCATCCTCAATTACAACTTCAGGGGTTGGGTTGGGGTGTTTGTTAGTGAAAAGAGGAACCAGCTCGTCGAATCTTAGCTGCCTTACCCTTATAGGATTCAATATTTGTCATAGAAATTATAATTTCTTAGATAACACCAAGATTTTTAGTTCAGTATTCATCACACATATAAGCATACAGAGTATTCCGTGAGGATTTACCCATTGTGATATCTTCATATCTTCTGAAATAATGGTAATATCATAATTTTTTTTTTCGTAAGGCTCACAGGTATAAGGATTACAAATATTTTTATTTAATTTATGTTTTGGTAAAAAATTAAAAAAAAATAACTTTTTATTTAATTAATTTTAATAAAATTGAAGATAGTCATTTTGTAGGGGTTTTTTCCATGAAAAATTTACATCTCAACATTTTATTTTCAATAACCTCGTGATTTTTAATAATTTTTTAGTTTTATGATTATGATTATGAATTATGATATCTCCATTATTTCAGAAGATATCGTGTAATGTAAATTCTCACGGGACACTGCATATACGAAAAGTATGTGCGCGTACTGGTTTACCGGATCAGACTATAAATATCTGTACATGGAGTGTATAGTTTTAGGCTGGTTCGGGCGCTGAAATTGGCTATGTTATAAATTGTTTCAAAATGCCTTATGTATCCAGATACGATTACATTTTAACTATAATTATAACTGTTTAGTATATTAATTATAAATAATAATCATAAGAATATTGATAGTAATAATATTATAACTGTTTGTAAAATTTGAATATTGTATAAGCCAATTTATACATTATACATATGCAATATATATATATATATATATATATATACATGGTTTCCTTAATATATCGATGGATTATGTACCCTATTGCAGGTAAAATAAATCGTGAAAGTTTGTTTTAATATTTTCATAGGTTATCATCAACCTCTGTGCATGACACGTGAAGGACGTTCTTAATTTAATTTATGGGTTTTAGTGTTTCACATAACTGATTCGTATTAAAAATATATATTTCAATACTTGTGTACTGATATATAAGTAGACCGTAGACGTAACAATAAGAGTAGGTGCATATGTCTGTAGCTCCATGTCTTTGAAACGTGGAATTAGCCACTAACGCAATAAAAACTAGGAGGGTTATTAGAGTTAAATTAATTTTTCCTTATTAAAAACCCGTAGAGAGTCGATTTTTTATGTAAGTGGATATAATGTATCCTAATCTCTACCTCTATTCAACAAGTTTGCGTAAACATTGAAAAATAAGAGTAGTAGGACAAAGTATTATTCGATTGGACAATAGAAAGTATAAAAATATAACTGAGGATCAACTATTAAGTGATTGGGTGAAATAGAATTGTAGAATGTATAGGATAAAAAATGTATTGCTACCATATTTAAATATTATACATACTATTAAAGTGTAAATGTATGATGTGAGTAGATGTATTTCAACGTCGGTGATCAGTTAAGTAGTTGCTAGAGTATAGACTATATAACAATTTTACTTATAATAGGAATAAATTGTATAAAATAATAGACAAAATGAAACCGTGGTTAAAAATATATGTCATAATATGATATTATATGTAATACATATAATATTATATAATATTATGATATTATATTTGTCATATTATATCGATAATAATACATGAAATTTTCGTTCACATTTGAATGTAACATTTTGATTTAATAAAAAATAAATATATCGGGTAAAATAATTATTATTAATTATTACTTTGACAATTTCCAAATAATTGTATTTGTATGATGTATTAATTTCTCTGACTCCGGGGACATTTTCATTATTACTTTGATGATAAATAAGTACCTACCTATAATATTGTTATTTTGAGTCTGGTTGATGTATATAAGAGTTAGGTACGAAAAATTAAATTCGCAGTACCTACTAAATGCTGTATAATCAATATTTTATAATATTCCACAAAAATTTGTTATATTTTAAGTATTCTTAATCATAGATTAGATGAGTGAACATATTAGCATATATTTTAAATATTTTATTTTTGTATTATTTATAGTTACGAAAAATGTTTCAATCGCCAAATTACAAGACCTTCACTGGAGTCTTTGTAATAGTATCAAAATAGTCAATGATAAATTTGGCTGGCAATTATTTGTGCAGCTGTTCTGCAATTGCGTACAACTAATTGTGACTCCATATTTTATGATTATAAATTTATTTTACCCTGTGATTTATGGTTCTACAGATATTAAATTCATTCTGATCCAAGTTGTCTGGGTGCTGACCCACTTGAGTCATTTATTATTAATCGTATTACCCACATCATATGCTACTAAAAAAGTGAATAAGAAATACCTAATAAATTGATGGTAAATTATAGTGTTATGTATTACACAGGGTGAAAAAACTGCTGAGATTATATGTAAATATCTGACTATTGATATAGAACCAGGTGAAATGAAACAGGTATCTATTAAAAAAAATATTAATAATGCTAATTATAATTAATTATTCTTAAATTATATATGTGAAAACTATTCATAGAATTCTGTATTAAAAGCAGAAATATGAGTTCTAATAGCTTATGAAGATGTTTTGTAAGAATGATAGGTATATTGATGTTTATTTAATATATTACATATATAATTAATAATTTCGGCAGTATCTCATTCAATTGTTAAAGATAATTTAAACGTAACTTATTTTAAATATTACAATGAATTAACAAAATTATAAATCTATATGCATGAATATGCAATAATAATTTTTTAAATATTATCAGTTAGATAACAGTATAGATATTAGGTAGGTATAATTTATTATATTTAGACTTCTTTTATATTTTTTAGTTGGAGATATTCGTTCTTCAATTGCAAAAATATGCAATCGATTTTTCAGCTTGCGGAATTCTAAATCTACACCGATCCACCATTACAACGGTAAAATACATTTTCATGCCATATTTAGGTTTATTTTAAAGAACTGTTTATTTTATAATTGTCCACAGTAGTGGTGTACTACCAAGAGGCGGGAATAGAACCCTTGTTTTTTTTTCTGAAATGATTTTCATATATTATGTTTTTCTATGGTCATAAAATGTCTAGATTTTATTTAATTTATTTTTTATTTTATCCTTTCCTATCCTAAAAACAGGTCTAAGATACCATTAAATGTTTACAGTAGATATTTTTTTCACTGCGAATCAAATAATTTTATTAAGACATTATATGATCTTACTTTTAACTATATTACATGAGGGATACTTAATTTTTGTGATTAAAATAATTTTAACCTAAAATATAACCCAAAATTTTAAGGAAATTGTTGAGTATCTTTATGATTTTTCTTATATTATTTTAACAGTTATAATATTGTGTATGTAAATGTAAAATGTCCTCATTGTCTAAACATTGTTCAGTCATTTTTTATTCTATCTGAAGCATACCTTATATATTATTACTAAGACTATACCTACTTAAATGTAATAATATAAATTTCAGATTATCGGAACCGCACTTACGTATTTGGTAATTTTAATTCAATTCCAAAACTCTGACTAGAAAAATCAATAACAATATTGGTAATTCATCACGATCGGGTTTACGTATAGGTATATTTTAACAATAATATAAAGCTATATACAAGTATACAATACAACCTATATAAGTGTAAAATAAATAGCAAGGGTATTAAATTGTGTTTGTTGTCTAGATTACATAGTGTCACACTAACTATCATGTTCATACACCATAGTACCATATATCTATCAAAACAATTCATAGTTTATACTAATGTATAGTAATTCTACACTATTATCGTGTCACTTGTATACTTATAATAAATTATTGTGTTTTCTATTTATGTTTCACGTATATTTTATTGTAGTCAGTAGATAATAAAATAAATCATCGAATTACGAGTCAGTATTATGTATGTCTGACCGTGCATTATAGCCTATTGGGTTCGTATAATATAACGTTTTTTTTTTTATAAAAATAATAATAACGCTGCTAAAATATAAAATATAACCTAAATTAACTAACAAAATATAAATATAAAGTAAAATACGTCAAGTCCCTATCTTTTTTCTTTGTGTTATACAGGTCGTTGAGGCTTTTCGCACGCTTTCACCCAAGCTTCTCCATTTATTTCGGTCCATTACATTATTTGTTTCTATTTACTTGTCGATATTTTTGAGACATCTTTCCCCACCCTATCCAACTATCATAGGCAAGGTCTTTCCCTCAGTAGCGTTTTTATTGAATTTCTGGTTTGGACATTTCGTATATGACTTTCACTAAGTTCCTACCTAATACCTATATAATATATTTATACGTTATATCCTATACCTTTATATATTTACTTAAATCTAATAACACGTTAGATGTTTCACGTGTCTAAAGCGCTCACCGCCCTGTGGTGGTTGACCGGCACGCCATTGCCACCGTCGTCCCGTCTGTCGGTCGTATACGCAATCACCGTTTATTTGGCGTACGCATACCTGTGCTCGGTGCTGACGTCCGAACGACTGAGCGCGTACAGGCGGCACGAGAGTGGCATGTTTCAGATTCACGTGATCCGGGACACGAACATGGCGCTGCTGTTCGTCGCGTCCACGGCAGTTTACTGGTGCGTGGCCATGTACCGCCCGCAACACGTCCGCGTGTACGCCGAACACGCGGCTGTGGTGCATCAACTGTTCGGCACCACTGTTCTGACCCACCGCGCCGTGGACGCATGCTGTTGGGTGTTGTATGCGCTGCTGGCCATCGCCCTGTCGCTGGACGTGCGCCGATACACGGGCCCTAGGCCCTGGACGTTTGGGGCCGTCTACGTTTGGGGCCATTACGCGCTGCTCACCGGTAACATGCAATTCGCCATTACCGTTTTTGGGCTGCGACAATGTTACTGCGAGCTCAACTGCCGGATGCGGGCCAGAAGCGCGGACCGCTGGCACGATTCTGGCTTGCACGAGTATGGAACCACTGCAGCCGACACCGCCAAAATGCCGGCTTCGAACGTCCCGCCGCAAAACATCATGTTCATCAGCGGTGAGAATCCGACCGCATGACATAAACCTTAAAATAGAGTAAAAATTTTTGTCTTATTGCTTTTCTCAAAATGTATATTATTATCTAACCATATACCTGTTCATAAAAATTAGGTACAAGTAATTTATACTTTGAGAAAGTTGATTTTGAATATTTATTATAGTATTTTTCTAGGAGAAAAAATTAAGAAAATTGTACGTTATACACACAATTTGATTTTTACAAGACAAATTTAAATTATCAGATACTAAAAAAAGTTCTTAGAAATTTGCATACATTATTATTTGTGAGAATATAAACATAATATTATGATAATATACTCACACGCACATATATTTAATAGTATATATGCAATAATTAATTATTATTAGATATTAAAATAATAGAGAATTAAAAATACTTAGCCATAAACTATTGGATATTTTTGTTGGGGCTTTGTCTTAAATTCTCAAAATTTTTTTTTAATAATTATCTGACATCTACGACAGAACTATATGTATCATCAAAAATTTGGAAATAATTATTGAATATTTTACTAACATTTCTGAAAATTCTAACAGGTAATGTGGCTAATGACCATATAATTGATACTCGTGTATCATCAAATATTTAGTGAGTTGGTATACGCTAAAATAAATTAGAGAAGTGAGTACTTACACGCCCTATATCTCCAATACACTTATACACTAGTGATTATGATGTTCATTATATTATAGGTTTGAATTGAATGTAATAATAATGTCTTATGCATGTAATATAATAATAGCGACAGCCGACAGACGTCCGAGTTGGTTCCGATCAGTAGCGATTAAATGATTGTATCATTATAGGGGAGGGGGGAAGTGTGGCCGACTTTTAATATACACTATTTGAACATTAAAAATAAGATTTGTGGTTACCTACTGTTTTATATATGTGTATAAGTTATTATAAATAATGGTAAAAGGGTCATCAAGACCTCTCACCTCCTACGTTTGACCGCCACTGGTTCCGATCATGAAATTTTTCCATAACAAAAATATCATGACCCAATGGTTTTGAACTAAGGAGGTGACCAACACAATATAACTATAGGAAAAATATTTTTAGGTGTAGCGTTAAAATCGAATTCCTAATTTGAGGTCATCATCAGTGCTGGATTTATTGGGGATGCAGAGGATGCATGCAACGGGACCTCAAGGATGAATTTGTTTTAGAGGCTTTAGGTCCATGTCCTAAATTTTCTAACTTTATAAAGTGATAAATTATTCAAAATATTAAATATTAGTCAAGTAAAGAAGTATTTCAAGAAATTACCAACATCCGTTTATTTTAGACAGTTATGAATTCAGTTTTATCCTTATTTGGCTTAATCCAAGAGATACCTAATTATAATGTTTTTTTTTTTTAAATCCATCTACACTTTTATCAAATACCAGAAATAAATTTAATTTATGTATTTAAATTTAAATGATTTAAAAATAGTAATTTTTTTTAAGGAGCCTCCAATATTAGCAATATCACCTCGGCTTTTTGAGACTTAGATCTATCACGGGTCGTCACTTTAAAAGGGATGAGAATTACTGTCATGTCCCATTTTTAAGTAGAATATTATTCAATATCTAAATTACTAATAAACAAATTTAATGCTGTACAGTCTGCATTACCTAATGGTCCAAAATAAACGTTATTTACTTACAATATTTAAATAAAAACATACATCTTGTCAAGTATATATGATAAATAAATAAATAATTTAAAGAAATAACTGTTGTGAATATATTAACCAATGTAAAAATTACAAATTATATTTTTATATGTTTTTATTGGATGTACCCTCAGTATTGGAAAAAGTAAACTTGCTTACAATGCTGAAATATTGGTCAGATGTGCATTGGTCAATCACACAAATTGTATCCCGGGTCAACAACTTATTTAAATTTCGATTATTCGTCTTCTTTCTTTGTGGATTGCTACATTTGATGTTAACACCATATCTGTTATCGTTAACTATACTCAACGAGGATATTGATATATTACGTTACATATTAGAATGCACTTTATGGTTCATTATTCATATTCTTCGAGTGGTTTTGATGATCTATCCGTGCGCTCTACTAGGAGAAGAGGTAAATACATTAATATTAAAATATTATTTATTTTAACGTTAATAATTATTTCTGACATGAGTCAAGTAAGCAATGTTTTTTTTTTATGTGAAGGCTGCTAAGACACAAATATTGCTTGGAAGTTATCTCAATACTAAAATCGATTTATTTGATATAAAAAAGGTAAGATTTAGGTATATGAAAATGGTGTAAATTATATTATTTTTTTATTTTATACAGTACACGTAGCTCATAAAATTCACTTCGGGACCTGCACACAGTGAGTCTTATAACCGAAGGAATCTTATAGGCGAACTGGGAAAAAAACAAACAAATTTTTTATTAATTATTAATTTTATTTTGTTTTTACTACATATTCCATATTATTAAATAAATATAATTCTACATGTATATTATTACTAAACTTGTTTTATTATTTATTATTGTATATTAAACAATTTTTGAGAACATCGAAGGAAATAATATAATGTACTATATTAAAAATAATCATTTTTATTTTATTTATTTATAAATTTTAAACGGGTGTAAAGTTATAAACCCTTTAACTAAAGATAGAATAACATCGTTTTTGTAACAAGTAATATTAAAAAATACACTAAAATCTAAATAATAAATACATATTAATAGAACTACACGAGTCACGAATTACAAAGTACAATTTGTTAACGGGTCATAAGTAAAAAATTTAAAAACTTCATGAGACATAAAAAATTAACAAAATTTGCTATTTTATTGCTTAACATTAGGACTTGAAAAAATATGATGCTGAGCTATACATAGTTAGTGATAAAAAATGGAACATTAAAATAATTTATTCACCCTGGTGTTGATTTGACTAGTGTGAAAACCAACCATTGAAAGTAATTCAAGGCTATCTGCATTACGATTTAGTAAATAATATAAAAACATTAGATCAATAACGTTTCTTTTAAGTTCATAAGGTGTAATACCTAGCTAGAGTGTAGAATATAGATGATAAGAATCCTTAGATAGACTTATAATCAATTTAAAATTGATAGATTTAGAATATTTGTATTAGATATTTTCTGATAAATTTATAAAAGTAACATAATTGGGGGACCAAACTAAAGAACAAATTCAAGCTTAGATTTTATAAGAGATAAATTTAACAATTTTTAAGTTTTTTTATTTTTAAACTCATTTTTATTTCTATTTAAAAACCAAAATCCCGAAAGCATTAATAGCTGATAAATGTATATTTCGAGATTCGAGAATAGGATCTTCAAAAATTATTCCCAAGTCTCTTATAAAATTGACCCTAATTAAAATGGAATTTACCAATCCATAGTTAAAGAATATTGATTCTCTTTTACAAGAAAACGTAATAATCTGACACTTAAAGATAATAGGTAAATCATTTTTAATACTCTAATCATTTAGCTTTTCTAGGTTGAACTGTAATCTAATACAATATTTTGGCACCACCGGCGAACATACGTAGGTACATATAGTGGTGTCAAAAACACTAGGCAAGTAATTTATAAATAAAATGAATAATAAAAGATCTAAATCCAATCCTTGTGATACCCTGCAGTATATTAGTTGAAAAAGCAATATTACGACTTGAGAACGATTTATTAAATACTCGTATATTTAATTCAATTTAAAAATGAGCCATTTAACCCAAAATATTCTAGTTTTGCTGATAAGAGTTGATAGTTTAAATATAATATGTATAAAACATATTGCATATAATAATATAATAAGGTTTTACTATAAAAAAAAATACAAAACCTAATACGTAGTGTAAACATAAAATAAGAAAATATTAAAACCTTTAAAATAGTTATTTTATGTATCACAAATTAATTATTATAGGTACTAATGTTATAGTAGGTCTATACAAATAAACGAAAAATAACAGTATGGTATAATAAGGATAATTAATAAATACTTTCATTGGTCGACCATCTATTTTTAAACTCGAACTATATTAATCTGTTTTCGACGAGTACTCTTAGTTTTGGGTGCACCACTCACAAGTTATTATATTTGGAGTAAAAAAATATTTTTATAAACAATTGAAAGTTAAATTTTCTTAGCAAATAGTTTGTACCTATAACACAAAGGTATTCAAACATTTTCATCCCACGGCTCCTTTGTGTCTTTAAATATTTTCACGACTCCCAAATTAGTAATGTTAAAAAAACAATGGTTGTATTATGTTTGAAAATTATTAATATTTATATTTTATTTATCACACGACTATATAAAACAATTCACAAATAAATAAGTAATATAGAAAAAATGAAATGAAATATTTTATGCTTAATAAATACAAATTAATTTATAGTTAGTGAGATGGATGAGCTTTGGTTTTCTTTCAGTATTTGAACTATCAAATTCCATATTATTACATTTACATCTATTTACAAATTTATCCATCCTGATATGTATTCACTGAAAAAAAAACACTCAAACTTAACTAACACAATAAAACGATGACTTTTGTATACGATGATAGTCAATAGATGAACACAACTCGTGATTAACGCCGCGGTAAGTGTGACATAGGTACACATTGATAATTTAACGACGTTATTTTATGAATGCAATATGGATGATAATAATAATAACTTAAGAAATAAAACTTTTAATGGTCACGTGTGTTTTGTTATCGCTTCAATAATCGCTCAAATGATTATCAACTATATTTATATTTATACATATTATATTGATTATATTGCATTAATTTTAGTTTTTAGTTCTTTAACGTGGCTCCCTTCTCCAACTCCCGCGACGCACAGTTTGAATACGTCTGCTATATAGCATGTTACTGCCGAAAAGCCAACTTAGTACTTCAAATTTCTCCATGCTTATATATTCATTATAATATAAATCTATAAATCTATCAGTAGCGGCCAAATGATTTTTTTCATTGAGGGGGGGATGTGGCCGATTTTTCAACTCACATTATTTGATCATTAAAAATGTAATAGTATAATATGTTATATTATACATATAGGGCATTGATTAAGTACCTATACATTATATAATATACACCATCATATTTGTATACTTAATCAATGTACGGACATACCTATATAAAAATGATTATTATAAATTGTGTATTGTTGTATAGATATATATTTAATATAAGTTTTAATGACTTATGCTCAAATCACTATAAGAAAATAATATATTAATGAAATATACTATAAAGTATAAATAAAAGATTATTTCAGATATGTGATATTGTGTATACATAATACCTCATATACCTAAGATAAAATAGCTATAATATTATTACACAAAAATGACGTAGATACATTTTATTAAAATAATTATTATACGTAATACGTTTAATTATATTATGTTACAAGTTTATACAAACAATTTAAGTAGTTTAAATTTTATTTTACATTTATTAATACAAAAATTTTAATACTTTTTTTAGATAGAGACTTATGCGCAGCAGTTAGCCGCCAACACACCAGAATTCAGTATTTACAGTATGTTTATTATAGACAAACAATTAGTTATTACAGTGAGTACCTATATATATATAAAAATATTATTATAAACATGAAATGCACATGCGTTAATTTACTTCCATAAAACTAAAATGTGTTTATAACTTTCATATAATTTATATACATCTCCAAAAAAATTTCTAAAATGTGGGACCTAGGATTCCTGGGATTTGTACTAAATATATGTCTGAATTTTATGTATGATTGATAATTTTATGATGATTGATGAGAATATCGTTTATGAAGTAAAAATTAATTCTTCTTAACTATCTAATTTTAAATAAATATGTATATAAATATTTAACTTTGTACACAAAAACTATTAATAGTGGCATTATATAACATTAGTCACGTTAAAATTCCAAAATACAAAATAGTCATTGTGGTTGCGTTTGTTCGTGGCCAGACAAGTCACAAGATAAGGAAGAATAGATAACAACAATCGCAGACTTACATAATTCATTGTTATCTACAACTATCAGCTAAGTTATTATTTTATTTTAATTTATATCATAATTAAAAGGACGTTTTCTACCCATGCATGTTAGGCATTTATTGATTTCGCTAAAACTACCTGCTTTGGAAAAAAGTTTATATTGATTTCGAATATTGTTCATATTAAATATTTATATTGATTCCGCCGATTTTTATTTTTTTTTAAGTATAAAAAAACATTAAAACAATAAAAATAGTAAATAATTAATATTTCATAGTAAAATTTTAATCCACCGGATACTGGTCATAACATCCATCTATTGATTCCTCTCAGCTTTAAATTTATAAAAATAGTGAAAAGCATCTATAAGTTTTAACTAAAGAATTAATTTTAAAACAAATCATGTTATATATTTAGAATAAATAAAATGGCTTTATTGCACGCCACTGCGTGTCATAATTACAATAGCTACAACACATACAAAACAGAGTTTTTTCATTTTTATATTTGGACTATTTTAATATTGAAAATTAATATTTTTAAAACATATAAAATAATATATGCAAACATTAAAGTGATTTAAAGTTGAAAGTATAATTGTATTATTATTATCTTAGTGGTATCATAATATTATATTCAATAAAGTGGTTTTTTATTAATTTATTATTTTATATGTATATTGTAATTAAATGTGTACACTATTAATATTAAACTATGTTCAATTGACTAACAACTATTGAGATGTTAATAAGATTACCTATTTAACACTACTGTATTCATTATTAGTTAGCAGGAGCAGTTACAACATATTTGGTGATAATTCTACAACTACAAGGTCAATCATAATGGGATCTTTAGAATTTAAATTAAAACATGTATACCTACGGGCTATGACCTATCTTTATATTTATGAAGTATTCTGGATGACTGCGTATACTTGTCTTGAACACTAAACACTTATCTTATTAGTTATTACATTTAGAATTTGAATATTGAATTGTTTTGTATAATTGTTAAAGTACAAAAAATATTAGTTATCTTAATAAAGCACCTACCTCATTTATAATATATATTTATCTATATAATTGTATAGGTGTAGTCTGTACTGGTTATACTGTATAGTTTTTCGACTTTAAATACTGCTAGACACTCACACTACAGGTAATACAATTGCTGAGGCTTTAATATTATAAATACCAGTTTGTTAGGTATAATTGTTAGAAAATCAGAAAAAATATATAGAAGACTAATGCAGAATGCATATATAAAATATATAATAAAATAAAAAAATAATATATAATATATATACAATTTTTTACATATTAGTTTTAGTTATTGTTGCTCAATGGCAATGGTGACAGTGACAATCGTGCAATGGTCGAATACAAAATTAGCTACGTAGTGTAAGTAGTATAGGTGTAAACTATAAATTATAGAAATATGAGAGTTGTGTAGTGTGATTTTAGCTGAGTTTTTAGTTAGGAATTAAACAGACTTTCCTGAGAATTTCTGAACTTAGGAATCCTTTTTTATCCTTATAATTTTCAATTTGATGAATGGTGACCATTTTGATAGTTCATCTTGTATGTACCTTATTTTAAAATCATTTCAAAAAATTAATGATTTCTTATCATTTAGCATTTTAACATTTTAATAATAATATCTAATCATTAATTATATTTGTTTCAAGTATTGAATATTATGTTTAATTTAAAGTAGGTAAGAAGAATAAATGTTACTTTGAGGTCAAATGTAATTTTAATTACTAAATGTTGACTAACAATTTGTGTAAGAATTTAAGAAATATAACATATTTAATTTTGTAATATTATGTTAATTGTCAATATCCAATATTTTAATAATTTTTTCAGGTTCAAAAAAAACCAGGTATAAAAATACCTGTTTTTTTCAAAAAAAGTAAAAATAAACTTTAATAGGGTCACATTCTACGCAAACAATATAGTTATGGATGGCAATTGACAGCTGTATTTAAATGTGGATGTTTTACTTTTATACCATTGGCTCTGCAATTAGCGCTAAAATTGTATAGTTAGGGTATTTTACGTAGAATTTATTATTGTGCAACACAATGTAATACACATGAAATATTGTTTTAAAAGTTACTTATTAATAGTTATTATGTACTGTTAAGAAAGTGTAATTTATATTGCTATACTGAGTTATATTGGTTATGCGTGATGGAGTGACCCAAATCGGTCAAAGCCTAAAGCTGACATATATTCAGTTTTGAAATATATATAATACCGCTATATTATGATGTAAACGAAGTCAGTTAGCGTAGCCCAGGAGATAGGGGCTAAGGGAGTTATAGCCCCTCCTCATGAACCATGTTTATAAATATAATACTATTTAGTATTTTATGACTTAAGTATTAACTAAATATTAACGCTAACGGGTGTTACATAAGCGTTAACAGTCAACAATTTAACAATCATATTTATAAGTAATGTTATCACTCAACAATCAACATTAATTGTTACATTCATAGACTTCTATACTATACTTCTTAGTATAGAAGTCTGTGGTTGCATTATCATAACTCAAGCTTATCATTTTTTTTTGTAATTTTTTTTGTGGAATTTTAATCACATTTTATTAAAACTCTAGTTATTACTATCTTTATTATTTTTGGTGGTCATTATCGACTTTAATTTGATGCAAATAGTGTAAATGTACACGTGGTAAACTATGAATTTTACATTTATTTTATATTTAAAAAGTTATCAGTTACATTTTAAAACAAAATTGTCTTCACTCAACACGATAATAACCTTTTTACGGAGCACTAAGTCACAAAATAGACTGAAAGGGTTAGCTTTAACTAATATTAATAAAACAATAAATAAAAACAGCGTTTGCTAAATATACTCCTAGGTCCTAGGTAACTTAGGATTATGCAGTTATCAGAATAGAGCAATAAATATAGCTTAAGATAAAATGTTTTATAATTACCTATTATTTATCGTTTATTAATAAATATTATTAAAAAAACATTTTAAATGCATATTGATGAAAATACTTTTCCAAATTGTATGGAAGGGATGAATTCAATCAAAAATCCTAGTTACGTCACTGAAGGTAGGTGAATATTCTGTAAGACAACCCTTAACACATTTAGTCTAATCGCCTAAGCCTAATCTTTATTTAATGTAATTCAGCAACTGTATTTTATATGGAATGTTAAATCTATGATAAGATTTAAATAAACCTACATTATTTCTATTGGAAATTGATGTTTACACAAAAAACATTATATAAATAATATATATTTGAATATAAATAATATAACCATTGAATATATTACGTGTAATAATTATATATAATAAATCATACATGGGGGGGAGGTCACGGGTCTCAGAGTCTGTAATCTGTACCCCCTGTGGATCACATTATTGCTACTAATGTATACACTATACACTAGATTTTTTTCAGGCGTAGCCTGCTGATAGCGGGCTAAAGTGATTTTTTTCCTTTTTTTCATATCCCGATTATTGCCTGTACATATACTATATAATAGGTAGGAAATACCATTTTCAGTGATTATTAAGGAGTTTTATCGATTCCTCCGGAAATTTATTGATGTTGATTCCGCCGACTGTTTATTAACAACAATCAATATACCATATTACATAATATATATTTTTAACAGTATAAGTGCACGCAGTTTTAAATGATAGTAAATATATCTTTTTTTATTTAATTAATCGTCAAACATTATACCTACTTATAAACTTACTAACTGTTATATAAAAAACAATAAAATACAGTGTAAAAAAATAATAATTAAAATAATTCTTCTGGAATAAATATAAGTTTATACAGGGTGATTCACCAAACATGTTCACCCCATTTTTTCCTTTAATAATGAATTTATTCAAATTTTGATTTTTGGATTTTAAAATACACTCAAAGATCATATTTTTAAATTTTTGAATTTTTTTTTGTACTACCTAAGGAGAGTCCTGCGGTGACATAAACTTCTGTTTTTCAAATGAAAACCACTTCTTTTACTGTAAATTAATTAGTGGATAATTTTTTTGAATATTTTGATGAACCACATTCAAAATTCGAATAAGTAGTTTCTTAGTTATTAAAATATTTGTATTAAGGATAATAGTCCTTAAACTGGTTTTACATAAATATAAAATAGACGTAAATTTGAATTCAGTAATCATTATACTTGGGCCATTTTTACAAATTATTAATATAGACAGATTAATATTAATAACTACAATTTTCAAATCACCATAGCCCCCATATCTTATAAACTCATAACTATGGACCTTTTATCTTTAGAACTTAAAATTAAATAAGTCAAACACCACTTATACGAATTATGATTTTGTTATGTCAAAATTTCAGAAAAATTATCTACTATATAATTTATAGTTGAATAGAGGTATTCTCGTTTGAAAAACAAAAGTTTGTGTCTCCATAGAACACTCCTTAAGTAGTACAAAAAATCTTAATAATTTGAAAATATGGTCTCAAGTATATTTAAAAATTAAAAAAAAAAAAATCAGATTTTGAATTACTGTATTATTGAAGAAAAATAGGGGTGAGCTGCTTGGTGAATCATCCTGTATATCATAGGTACATGTAAGATACAGTTCAAAGTTCAAGTTATATGTTCATATAATGTTTAACTTCAACAACGTTATTTTGTTATGAGTTAACTTAATAAAATATGCAAATAACAATTATAGTATGTACCTACTAATGAAAAAAAACCATTTATTATAATATATATTATATAACCATATATAGATATGTTATAACTTATACATCATAAAATAATGTAAATGTAAATATAAGTCTTTTACATTTAGTTTTATTATTTTTAAAATAAATAATTTACAAATATTCAATAGAACAGTATTCGGCGGAATTAACATGTAAAAAAGTTCGGCGGAGTTAAAATCCGGCGCAATTAATAAATTTCTTACAGTAAAAAAGTCATTTCGGCACAATTGATGTAAACATATTATTAAATATCCTGATTGCGTCCGATATTCCGATACCTACGTATTTTGATATAAATATAATATAGTCTATTAAAGATAAGAAAGCAGTTAAATTGCAAGATTGCAAGGCTAGTGGGATGCAGTTGTGTATTGTGCTGTTTCTTGTATTATTTCTATGTTTAAACAAGTATAGACCACCCATTAAAAAATTCTGGTTGGATCAAGTACTTATATTAGACAAGGTTTAAAATAGGTACATATATTTATGTATACTTAGTCGTTCCACGGCACACTCTGGTCTCTGGCACGGGCGTAGCAATTATATAATATGGTATATTACAAAATTATTAATTAATATAAGTTTATATAGATTGTAGGTTTTATAAATAAATCTTCCAAATAATAATGTAGTATGTAGTAGGTACCTAGGTATACTTATAAGCGGCAACATATTTTCATTTTTAATATTAATATATGTAAAACTATATGATGTAGGTACCCGATCTCTAATAAAATAACACGCTTGTACTTGTATGGAAAAAATATATTTATATGTAGGTATACAAGAACATTTTCTGTGGTAATTGTATATACCTATTATTATTTATTAGAATAAATTAATATAAGCAGATACCTTTATTGAAGTTATAGATCAATAGACTATGTACAGTTGTATACTTATACTAATATATACGTATGTTACACGGACGTGTAATATCGTTGTAGCCGTGTAGATAAATGGTAATTTGCAATGCATATAATAATTGTATATCTATATCGTGGAAGTTATTCATTTATTGTACGTCACGTACATATGCGGTATTTTCACGCGCATCGATTCAAGCAATTGTGTGTAATGAGCACATTGCGATTTCGAAATCATCAACGGTTCGTGTCATTCATTCCGACGGACGAACGCGCAGCTTATAGGTGCACGCGAGTTTACGCAATATCATTTGAACCAGTCGTTGGAATGCACAGTTATGCACTCGGTCGCATACTCGTGTATATGTTATGTATATGTAAGCCACAAGGCCATACTTAGGCCTAATGGTCAGTGGCAGTAACTGTTATGATAATACTAGTAAGCGGCTTCAGTGTCAGATTTAAAGATGAAGACCCAGTCCGAAAACATGACGAAAAGTCCAAACAAATAACTACTCAGGATTAGGGCAATAAATATTTTGAGTTAAATTACGTTATAATGATTATTACATTTTGTAAAAATTAATTTCCTACGAATTAATTAGGTAGGCACATGTCAAAAAAATTCACAATTAAAAAATAGTATCTATGGATTTTTATTTTAAGTAAAATATTCATACTGAAAGAAAACTTTTTGGAAAACAATATTCAAAGATGAATAAAAAAAATGTATAAATATTACTCGATTGTAAATTTGTAAAGTAATAATATATTAGATTATCTAACATATAAAAATTAATTTTTGTCTGTTCGTGACTTATAGACTCCTCGACCGCAGAACCGACCTTGATGATATTTATACTTAGTCATCATTGTACAAAAGCGAGTAACATTTATTACTACTTTTTTTGGCTACTTTTCATTCCGGAATTTAATCCCAAGATATTTACCCAATATTTTACGAAAATAATGTTCATTGAAGTCAGGCAACCTATCCTCTCCCACCCCCTTAATTTATTCAATTACCATAACCTAAAGAAACTATCATTTGTAATTTGTTTATTTATTTTTACTCATATCACTCATATTAATAAGTCATAATAGTTATATTAATTACATTTTATTATTAACGCTGGTTTCACCCAAATCGACTCCAACTATTGTACGTATTTAATATATATAAAAAAAAATTATATTTTATTATTCATGAACAAAAATTAATTTATTAATTACCAAGGCTACGAGGTTTAGATTTTGAAAATCAATCGACCGGAACATTTTTTTCGGGTCTGAGATATATCGCCAAGCTGAGGTTATCTTTGAATATTCTGCTTTGTCGTTAAACCCATCGATTGTGGCCAAATTTCCAAGGTATTTGTCCGGAGTTTTAAAACTGCTATCTATTGCCTCAAAATCCATTTGTTTTATTTTTTCTAATGACACACCGTCCGGTTCGACTGAAATATTGTGGTAATCAATGTCGTGCTCAAAAGTATTCTAATCTTGTTTTTTTAGTATTTTATAGAGGTTATTTTAATATTTTCTTACAACATTATAAAGTGAAGTATGATGCAAAACTAGCATGGACGCAACTTCTTTATGGACTTACCGAACACCTATAGTTTTACTTGAACAGACCTTTTTATCGACCTTTTCAATATAAAAATTTGAAAAATTGGAAAATATAATTAATATTTTGGATAAAATATTTGCAAAAAAAGTATAAACAAAATAAATAATAATTCTGTTGTATGTTTAGTAATTGTAGGCAATTTTAATGCAACTGCAAAATATGAATATAAATTGTTACTTTAATATAGCTATAGGTATATAATATAAATTAAAAATTAAATTTTTAAACTGTATAAATAATATCGCTGCCAATAAGTAAACAGTTATGTATGTTATAGTATTATAGTATGTAATATTATATTTTAATAATATGATATCAAGCTTGCTTTTTCTTTTCATTATTTTACTTAAATTAAAATGTCTACAGCCACGGTTATAAAATCAATTTTAATACACCGATTGAGGGGCCTAAATGGCTTGTGGCCGATGTGCAATGCACACCTTGCAGCTGCACAGTATGTACACCCCGTAGTTGCGAAACTGCACACCGCACATGTAATATATCATTTCAGGAATCATTAGATCGAATTATTCTGCGTTTCGTTTTTGGTATGAGCAGTTAAAAAAAATTGTGTGGGGTTGTGTCTGGGGGTACACATGGGAAAGGACCCAGACCATATTTGCTCCGTTAAATTCACCACTGAGGGGGAAGGGTCAATTAAATTATATTGGATAAACAATTGTTTTCATTCTCTTGTCGAAGCATGTCATCATGACTACTGACTACTGTACTTACTTACGTTTTATTATTTATAATTGTTATATTTTTTAACTTTTATAATATTACTGTTAATAAATTCATAAATTATTATTTTTAATATTTAAATATTAAAAATAATTGTCCATGTCTCAGTGGGGAAGATTGCCCACATCACCTTCCTCAAAACCGTCACTGGTCAATGGTACATATAGACAACATAGTATGTTATATGACTAAAAAAAAATAAAATTGAAGCGTCTGTAGCACAATTATCTTAGTCAGGACTCGGGAGCGCTGAATTCGGCTGCAAAAGGCGGTTAAATTTCAACAACAACTCTTCACATACTCACTTCATTATTCCATATCCACTTAACTCACCAAAACGCTTCACGTCTTTAACAGTAATTAAAAAACAACAAAAGTACTTGTTTTATAGTTAAAAGCGTATGGAGCGTTAAATTAATATAGCGTTCTACAGCTTACTCGATAAATTATTATTTTTACCAGCATACGATTATTGATCGTATTTATTATTTATTTTGCATAATACACTTACTCAGCGGCAAGCGCCAACGTCTACATTATTATGTTTTCAGGACATTACTAAATTACATAATACATACATATTATGTACGCGTTATTCTGCTGTCATAATTATTTGTAGTGTTATTGTTAGCAAAAAATGGTATTTGTTATTACTAAATTTTTTGATGTATTGCGTGGGCATTACGAAAAAAAATTCGTTTTTTTAGCAGTGGTGGCCACAGCAGCAGCTGGTTGTTGGTGTCGCGGCGGTGATATTGGCAGTATGGTTTATTTCAAGCCGGACAGTTGTCGGCCTGTACGCGTCGCGTACAACAAACATCGGCAGTAGCGGTGGCGTGCGGGCGTTCGGTGCACATACAACTACTTTACTATACAACTGAGTACTGACACAGTGTAATGTGCGCGCGCATCCTACCACGGTTGTGCCAACTGCTGGAAATTTTTAATCCATGGACTCGGGGCCCCCAAGCGCGACAGCTGACCCATACCGCCAAGATGCGGCGTCGCCGTCTGAACAAAACATCGTGCCGCGGTGCGATATTCGGCGGGCTCAGTGGCTCCACCCTACCGTTACCGATGCCGTTACGATCACGGTAAACGCGGAGAGGCGGGACAGCGTTTTATTTTACGTTCCATGATTGCGGCCTCCGCCGGCGTCACCGTCGCTATCTGGGCGGTGCAACTACACCGTACACCGACACCGCGACGGGTACGCGTACCGTTTCATGCACCATGAAAATATTAAATAATATGGTCGGACAGCCGTGTTTTGTATATTTACGTTTTTGCTGATCCGAGATTATTCATTGTTTTTGTTGTTTTTGTTTTTTTTTTCCCGATTTGTCGTGCTCCGGCCAGTTCATCAGCCAGCCATCCAGCCATCGTCCGGCCTGTGTTTCGCCCGTCCGACCGACGCCGTGCCGAAACGGCCTACTGAGAGCTCAACGTCCGCCACAGCCTTAGTCACCGCCGTCAGAGCCGGAGCCCCGTACACCGTAAGCGCCCCGGGAGCCGCGCGCTAATCAGCAGCAGCGCCATGGTTTTGATCAAAGAGTACCGCATTTGCATGCCGTTGACCGTCGATGAGGTAAGCAGAGTACAGCTCTAGTGGTGCGAGTCGTTTATTTATTTGATTATTTTGGCGGCACGTCTACCGGTGGTAACCACAACTGTCGCCGAGTTCCTGGCCTCGAGATTTCGTCTTGCTGGGTCTCCCGCCAAATCGTGGGCCCCTTTTATTTTTTTCTCATTTCAACAACAATTCCTTATGCGCCCCCTTTTCATCGTCTTTCGATGTCTTCGTTGTAATGTTGTTGAATGTTCCTACCTGTAAATTTTTGTCCCGCGAACGTTGCCAAATAATGCCCTGTGCCCCCCTCTTCCATCTGCTTTAACTGTTTTCAGCGGGTGTAGTTGACTGACTGCCAATGCTGCCAAACTTTTTTGTTTTGGTCTCAATGTCCTGCTTTTAGAGTGTCACTTCCAGTTCATTTTTTATTATGGCGCCATTTGACGCAGGGTGAATTATGTTTGATTGTTAGCTCTTGTGTTAGGTTTGTAATTACTAATCTATATCCACGTTGCATCAGTTATCTGTTCATCTGATTCATATTGTTCTGAATGATGGAAATCCCTCTCTGTAAGGACCCTAGAAATCAAATTGTACCCTAATTTTTAATAAATTGACACATCAGTAAATTTCGGTTTTTAACTCATACAATTTTGATGAAATACATTTGGATAATATCCACCGATCTTTAAATGTGTGTTTAAATTGTTTATAATAATGCAATTTTTCTTTGTAAATACCCATTTATGTAGGTTGTTGGTGATGAGTAAGTGGACATTTATTTGTTCTAATAAGTAATTTAGGTACCTTATCATATTCTGTGATGTTTTATACTATGGTTCAAACAAATTTTTCGTCACTAATATGATAAATCATTAAAAATACTTATTTAATACTTAGAAGATGCTTATTATTTGTGAAATTACTAGGTATAGAATAAATAAAATGGTAGAAATAATAATGAAAATAATTAATTAGTGCTTGGAGGGATTTACTACTTATAAAATAATACCTACCTATTAAAAAAAAAAATGGAAATAATCATGAAAATACTCACAGAGTAATAGAAGGTATAATGTTTGTTTTGTAATACAAATTAAATTTAAAATTAATTAAAATAGGTAGGTACTTATCATTATTTGTTCTTTAATCAGTATTTAGTTTTATGGATGATTTTTAGATATGTAACTATGTCTATTAATGTTGTAAACATTTTTAGTAGGTACTTATAATTTATTGTAGAAAATTAATTTTTATGCCATTTAAATATACTTATTTTATTATTGACTTAAATTGATTTATAAAACAATATTGCTTAGCTTAGGTACATAACAAAGAAATTCTCACTACAAAATACTATTGGTTGATTACCTGTACTATCCAATTTGTTAGTGCAAGGTGTATAATTTTCTTTCTAAAATACCATCAGTATATGTAATATTTTTACTGTTTTAGTATTATTAATTTTATCTGATAAACTGGTACTCTAATACCAGAGGTACTACAGTTTAGAAATTTCTGTGCATCCATACTTATAAGATATGGTAACTGGATTTAAACCTATGAAGTAACTTTCCTTAAAAGGCCATCACTTATACTGTAAATAAAATGAGTTAAATCTAAATGGACATAAATGTATTGTGGTTATTTTTAGTATTTATCTAAAATGTTCAATAATTATTCTGCTGGCACATTAACCCAGTTTAATGTTGATTGTTTTGGTAATAAATAACTTTTTCAATATTATTATTATATTTAAAAAAAGACTTTGTTACCTTCCTAAATTAAACATTTTATATTCAATAAAATAAGTTTAAATTAGATACATTTGCATATCAGATATCCCATAATGTTTATTGTTAACATTTAACATTTGCATTTATGGTTAAATAAATATAAGAATTTAAGTGATATTATATACTTACATACATTCAGTAGGTATATCTTAATTTTTTAATTTATGAAAATTATACACCTAGTTTTATAAAATTAAATAGACATTTATACTGCCATTTTTAAAACTTAATTCAATATTTTCTTAAATAAGCAACTACAATAAATGTGTATAAACTATAATGTCTGTAAATTAAAAACATTTCAACTTAAATCTGATAATTGTTAAAAAAACATAACAAAAAATCCTTAAAGACTAGATATATTTTATCATTGAATAATACATCTATAACTTAATATTAATTAGTGATACATATTTTGACCATTAATAATATAAATTGTTTTTAATTATATGATTTTTCTAAACCTAAGTTACAACATAGCATAATATGCACCAATAATCATTAGTTTAATCTTACCAATAACAATTGGTCATTTTAAAATTTACCTATATGTGTTTATTAAGATTTATTACTTGTGTCCCTTATTTTAACTAAACATTTTTTTTTAAATTGTTGGCTTTATTTACCTATATTTATTTTGTAAGGTAAACAGTTTATATAAAATAGACAGCATGTATATTTGTTACAGATAGACATAAATAATAATTAAATTACAAATGTTTTTATATTGATAAAATATTTTTGTATTATAGATTTTATCATTGTTAAATATACTTAGGTAGGTACCTATTTAATATTATTGTACCTATAAGTAATTTTATATTCTTATTAATATATTTTTTATTGTGTATATAATTATGTACACATTTTAATTAAGGACAAGTTAACTCAATGGAAAAAAAATTCCATAATACAACTTAATAAATTATAATCCTATTACCTACTGGTTACTGTATTTAAATATTTTATTGTGTACAAATTGTTTATTCATGTTATTGTTATCAATGATGTTAAAATTTTTTATTTTGTTCTTTGATGATGTGGTTCCCTTATTTTAAATTTTGATTGAATGGAAACTTTGGGATTTTTTTTTTGATTTTCTTAAGATAAATTAAAAAGTGGCTTTCATGATTTTTCAACTATTTATTGCATTATTTCTACAACTGAAGGTAAGTAAGTAAAAACAAACTTTGATTTAGATTACTTGAGCTTTATGTATAATATATTACACTTTATATTTACTATTTAGAAAATAAATTTAGTGTCCCCAAAGTTTCCAGTTCAGTTTGATTTATTAACTAGTATAAATATGAATATGATATAATGTTAATATTTTTAGCTAGTTTTTAATATTTTTGGTATTTTTTTTTTTATTGCAGAATATAAAAAGAACATAATGTTGTTGAACACTGAACGTACAGATAAAATGGAGGTAAAACTAGATGTTGTGCCTTCAACTCCAGTATTAAAATGGAAGAAAATTCTTGAACCTATTGGACCTCAACCGAGGCCTCGCCATGGGCACAGAGCAGTTGCTATTAAAGATCTTTTAATTGTTTTTGGTGGTGGAAATGAGGGAATAGTAGATGAACTACATGTTTACAATGCAGCCAATAACCAATGGTTTATACCTCAGACTTCTGGTGATATACCTCCTGGGTGTGCTGCATATGGTTTAGTTGTTGATAATACTAGATTACTAATTTTTGGAGGTATGGTTGAGTACGGAAAGTATTCAAATGAACTATATGAACTTCAAGCAAGTCGGTGGCATTGGAGTAAACTTCAACCTAGACCTCCTCTTTATCACATGTCACCTTGCCCACGGCTTGGTCATAGTTTCACATTGATAGGTAATAAAGTTTACCTATTCGGTGGGTTAGCTAATGACAGCAATGACCCAAAAAATAATATACCACGTTATTTAAATGATCTATATACATTAGATATATCTTCACCAGAGGCCTTAGCCTGGGATATACCAGAAACAGTTGGTGATTTTCCACCTCCTCGAGAATCCCATACAGCAGTAGCTTATACTGACTCAAGAGGAAAGTGTAAACTTATTATTTATGGTGGTATGAGTGGTTGTCGACTAGGAGATCTTTGGACATTAGATATAGATACCATGTCATGGAATAGACCTATTGTTTTGGGTCCTAAACCTCTACCAAGGTCTTTGCACACAGCTGTGACAATAAAAAATAGAATGTTTGTTTTTGGTGGTTGGGTTCCATTTGTTGAAGAAGTCAAGTTACCTATTCATGAAAAAGAATGGAAATGTACAAATCAATTAGCTTGTCTAAATTTAGAAACAATGACATGGGAGGAACTGAACATGGATATGAATGAAGATAATATGCCAAGAGCTAGAGCGGGTCATTGTGCTGCAAATATACAAACAAGAATGTATGTGTGGTCTGGACGAGATGGATATAGAAAAGCATGGAATAATCAAGTTTGTTGTAAAGATTTATGGTATTTAGAAGTGGATAAACCACAAAAGTGTGCTAAAAATCAATTGGTTCGTGCGTCTACTAATGCTCTGGAAATTGTATGGAATAGTGTACCGACTGCTGACGCTTATATTTTACAAGTTCAAAAGTATGATCAGCCAGCTGACACTACAGCTCCAACTCCACCAACAATGATTGATTATTCATTGTTACCATTCTTGACACCGGAATTGGCTAAGAAAAGTACTGATAATGATGATTGTCAAATTTTACCCACCACCAGTACTAAGACTGGTAGTCCTGCCAAACCAAATCAAATTATACAAATAATACCCCAAGGTTCCACTGTTAACTCCTCTTTAGTAAAAGATCAACAGTTCACTCCTGTTATTGCTCAAGCATCTGGAAACATGAAAATAAAAACTGTTCAAAGCACTAATGTTATACCATCGTTACCACAAAATTTTAAGGCAGTAAGTCCTGTAACACCAAAGACACCTGCATTTGTCAGTTCTCCTTCAATGGATATGTTATCAGATGCTGCCATGCATACTCTTGCCGCTGCTGCTTCAGCTACACAAAAGATCAAAACCACTGTAGTAGTTTCTAAACAATCAGAACTTCCGAAACCTGTGATTAAAACTTCAAGTGCACCATTTAAAATTGTTCAAACACAAAGGTCAATAAAAAATGTTATGTCACCTGTAAACACAACAGTGCCACAGCAACAAGCAGTTCGTATAACTGGACCAGCTTTACAAACTTCTGTTGCTGGTACTGTTCTTAAAACTGGATCTAATGTTTTTGGAAAGCAAGTGATTTTCCAAAAGCCTGGTGGTTCACAATCAAATTTTGTTACCTTAGTCAAGACCAGTCAAGGTAATCTTATACAAGGTATTCCAGGAAAGATGATTGGAACAACTACACCAAATAAAAATATGCAACCATCTGTTTTAAAGTTTATTAATCCTCCAATAAATCAACAGAGTAGTCCTATAAAATCAAATCAAACTATGAAAACGGTACCTTTAAAAACGGTTGGTACAAGACTACCAGTTGCTGCCAATAAACCAACTATTGTTATTCAAAAAGGTAACTCAAATCGATCAGCATCCCCACAAATCATCATTGTAACAACTGGTTCGAATCTCAGGGGTATACAGACTTTTTCAGCCTCTCAGGCTAATATGACCAATCGCACCAGTGTCAGTAACTCACCTGTTCAAATGGTAATGGTATCATCAGGTGGCAATACACCAACTGGAAGTAAACCTATTACAATTACCATGGCTGGAGCTGGTAATCGTAAAATGGTTACCCTAGGTAAATCAAATTTGACTGGTATGACAATAGGTGGTAAGCCTGTAACCCTTCAAATGGTTAGTGGTCAAAATAATATGGCTATTTTAACTTCAAATTCTGCTGGTAATGTTGTCCAACTGAAAAACACAAATATTGTGAATACACCCAGTACACCTAGATCTACTGCAATCAATTCCAAAGTACCGTCCTCTGTCAAAGTATCTACCGATTTACCGGCTAGTACAGAATCTGCACTAACTCAATTAGCTGTAGAAGCAGGGATCATTGATTCATCCAATAAAAATAGTAATGACATGGAAGAATCAACAGATTATACCAAGGAAGAAATGGAAAATCTTATTCGGGAAGAAGGAATTGAGAGTCTAGATGTTGATATGAACAGCATGGAGGACGCTTCCAGTGTTGACTGAATAATTATTTTTATTCTGATGGATTCAATAATTCATGGCTAATTTGTTTTATTTATAGTAAATTTTTTATTTTTTCTGCGCAAGCCTGATTATTTCATTTAGTCTATCCCCAGCCTATCAATACTGTACACTATATTTTTCATAAAATGTTTTTTCTAATCACAGAAAAATATGGGTAGTTGTAATTTTATTATGTAAATACAATTTGTTTAATATTATAAGAACATAGTATGGTAAAAATGTTAATTTTCATGAATTATTTTGGTTTGTATGAAACAATTGATGTTTTTTTAACATTCAATAGCCCGATTTGTTATTTCTGGTACATTAAAGATTTAATTATGGGTAAGTTTTTATTCTTTGTTTGTATTTATAAGTATTTCGGCTTTGTTTATGAACATTAACTTCATAATTTATGATCTAATACCTACTTTTAATGGGTTTAAAAATGTGTGCATTTTATTAAAAAATAAACCACAACCCTCATAAGGAATCAATTATAATAACCAAGATTGAAGTATGGTCAAAATCTTAGTATTTACAAATATTAGTTCTTATTTCTCCCATATCTTGGCCTATTTTTATTTGTAAGTATTTTTGAAATCTAATATAATTAATTTATGTTAAATACACATAATAAGCGGTATTTACTTAATAACAGAATTTAATAATTTTGAGTTAAGTTTATGTTTTTACCCTTGTTTCCAACTCGTTTAATTAAAATTTTTATTTCAATTGATATCGGTTGGTAAATATTTTTACTATGTAAATCTTTTGTGATTTATTATAACACATTACTTGACATTTACAAAATATTGTATAATAAACAAAATATATTGTCTTATTAGTAGTTTTTTCTTTCTTTTTAAAGTCGTTATTAAACCGTCAATATTTGATTAAAAATAAATAATGTTGCAATGTCTTAATAAAAAAAAATTTTATTCCATCGTTTGCGATGGATTCATAGTATTGTCCAGGCATCTTCGTGTGCGTGCAACGCATCCCATTATATAATATATTGTCACTATTACCTACACATCGATGGCCATCAGGACAAGGTTAGGTACATTTCATATCATCGGATTGTTATCGGTTTTGCCTGCCAACAAGTATCTTGCCAAATCACTAGGCCGGTCATGGTGGACGACTTAAAAACAAATCATTTAACAACTATATATAACTATATAAGTTTCTCAAGGCGCAAACGTCTTTGAAAAGCAAACTAAACCTAATACTATTGTAACCAACTTTTCCGAGTGGTTCAATATCTCTTGCAGACGTGTCTTATATAACGTTTTAATAAACCGTCCAAATTAAATTTAAAAATGTAATCTAAACCAACTTTTTTAAACATTTACCAACAAATTGGTATAGGTATGCACAGGTTATTTTAGATTTCCAATTATACGAGCGTTACGTTATTTTACTTCTAATTAGTTATGATTACAATATTATAATATCATTAGTATCTAAATAATGTTTTATGATGTATATTTTGTATTTTAGTACAATAATATAAGTATTTGTCTTGTAATCTTGTGTGATTATTACCTATTTATTATCGTTATCAATGAAATTCTGAATAGGAAAAATATTTTTATTTGCTACTTTTATATACCTACCAAATCATAACTGTTTATAGCTTTATAGGCGTTTGTCTTTTTATCGCATAATATTGTTAGGATTTATACTTGTGTGCACAACATTATCATTACGTAGTATGACTTATGAGTAAGATAACAAAGTTCAAAACAATTATGAATTAATTATGAAACTGCACTCATATCTTAATTTTTTACACTACCTACTTGCAGTATACTTAAATATCATTAAAGTATTATTGTTCTGTGCTTATTTAATGCATTTTTAAGCTCTATATATGTTAAAAAATTTATATTTGGTCGTAGTTGGTATATATGTAGTAGGTACCCTATTTGTGAAATTTGAATTTTAGTGGACAAACTCCGGAGCTCATGTACTCGTATATTATTGTTTTTTAAAAGCATACATTTTTTCCCCTCAATCTTAATTGTATAATGTAAAAGATGCCTATATTGATTTTTTTATGCGGAACTTTTTTTTTACATTTCACGCTTAGTCACTATTAATTTTATAAAGTAAGATTCAATATGTAAAGATCACAGAGGAAAAACGTATCTATAAGTCAATTTTTAGCTACAAGATTATGAATGTTTTAAATTATCTCGAGTATAGATTATACAATCTATTCATACAAAGTTTTGTCGTATTAACTGTAATATTTTTATTGTTACTATCATATTTTATTTTATAACGCTTCTACTTTAATAGTTTAATTAGGAGAATAATATGTTAAGACTGAAAGGCGACATTTAGAAAAGAAATTGACTTATGACGTTTTTCCCGTGTACCTAGTTCTACGTTTTAGATATTTTATATGTAAGGACATAATACATATTTTCTAATCGATGTTACCCATTAAAATTGAAGTAAATACCGTGAATTTGTTGTACTTGTAGTTATAGTTTTTCATTACTTAAGAAATTATTTAGGAACTATCTTTATATATATATATATATATATTTTTGGAACGATTAAAATTACGAATAAATTATTTTTAAATATCATGCAGTTTATTTTTTTTTGGTGTTATTTCTATACAAATGAATAAATAAAAAACAAACATTTTAAGAGTGTATAATATAGGCATACTATTAAATTGCCATACTAAATAATTAACAAATTACTAATGAGTATAATGACGTTTTTTAAAATTGTACTATAAAATGGAAACTTAAATGTGTAATTTATAAGTCGATTTTTACGTAAGTATAATCGTTGATGTACATTGTAACTATTGAGTATAAATTATTTATTACTTACAAAGTTAAAAATATATATTTATAATTCATTTTATAAATAATTTAATAATAATAAGTCCAATATTGTATGGATTTTGTGTAGAACGCCTGTCTATAATATGGTATTACTGTTATGAATAAATGCCGAGTTTAATGAACAAGAGTAATAATATGATAAAAATGTAATTTGCATATTTATTGAAGTATCAAATGTAAGTATTATTTTATAATTACATCGTTCAACAATAATATACGTGATACTTTTAGTATTGTGTCATGATATGCCTTAACAATGGTTGTAGAAACAAATAATAAGTTTTAAGTCATTAGATTAAAAATTAAAATTATAAATAGTTATTGTTTATATTAAATCAGGTTGTTGACTTTAAAAAAGATAAACATTCATGCGTTATCTATAAATGTATTATGTGTGTATATATATATGTATATTTATTAAAAATTTGATTTGATATTGATATTATTTTTTTTATATTTAATATTTAATATTTTAATATTTTAATATTTTTTATATTTTATATTTTGAATATTGTCAAGTACAATTAGAATGATTGCATTGATTCATTTAAAAAAAAGAAAATATCTATCTACTAATGTCTAATTTTTACGGATTCTATCAGTTATACGAATTTATGCATAACTCCTCTGGCGTAGAATAAAATATTACGAGCAATATAGATCAAAGGGCAGGGAGTTTAAGGGGGGGGAAGGTTCATATGAGTCTATGAGTCGCACCGAAATTATTCTATTGAAATGTTCAACACAAACATTAGTAAAATTTTAGTCATTAATCATTGAATTTTAAGATATTGATATTTATTTTTTTAGATAAGATTTAGGTTATAGTTCAATTTGTCCATAAATTATATTTAATTTTGTTGCCAAAAATTCGTTGATTTTTATGATTGGAAAATTACAACACATAATAACAGTGTCCCTCTTTGGTAATTAGTACTGATATAGCAACTATTGTTCACAAAGTAGCAACTATTTACAGACAAATATTTTTATAATACTATGTATGGTATTAACATAAGCACAAATGGCGTTTGGGATTTGGAGGAGGGCTGAAGCCCTAGCTACTCAATAAAGAATTTGCGGAAGTTGTAAATACCTAAAAAATTGGGAAATGTTAGGGAGGCTTAAAGTTTTCTTAACTAGTAATGTGGGAATGTATAGTAAGATATTTTAAACCCAAATTCCTCTTAAAGGAAGCATATTTAGGTAAATAGGTATTTGAATCTATAGTACCTACCACTACAATAGAAAGAGTGAATTTGTACCTACTTATTGGGTGTTATTGCAAATTGTAATAGGTATCCAAAACGACGATATAATTGGTCACTGGACTACTTACATAGGTATTGCCGTATTGGCAGTTTACCAATTGCGCTCAAAACATTTTACAATACCTAAGGAAAACTTATTAGACAGTTGTAAATGTACAATTATATAATAAATGAATACACTGTTTTTTTTGGAATATCAATAATACACAATATAATAGTATATATATATTATTTTTTTGAAACGACCTCAAGGTCTTTGTCAATGCTTATCACAACTGAGTGGTAGGGAGATCATGTGATCTATTCATGTATGTATATATCACTATATGCACGATATTACCCCCTTCTCTAAGAGGAGACATGTGCGGTTTTCGCTCCCAGTGGATTATGACTTGGTTGGAAACTGGATAACGCAATCGGACAATAGCACAGGAAAATGGTGATTGCGTAGAATCACAAATTGTTTGCACTTTGCTATGAATCGAACCGATGACTGAGTCGTAGTTAACTGCGTGACCACTGCGCCATTCCGGTATCATAATATAATATAAATAAATAAATAAATAATTTTTTTACATTAATTTTTACAATAATAATAACATACTGGTTTTAAAAATTCTTTTCTGGTAATTTCGCCAGATTTGTATTTCTCAATAATAGAATTGATTGTTAATTTTATTGTTAAATATGCTCTATTTGAAATATATTTATCTTGTTCTGTACTATTTATTGCAATATACGTGCTTGTATGTATTTCGATTATTGCTTTTAAAAAGACAAAAATATTTGGATGGGCAGAATAAAAGTTTGAAGAAAATGAAGCGTGAAAAGCTTCACACGCATTAGTTGTACGTTCAGAACTTATTAAATTAGACGCTCACAGTATCGGAGGGAATGTAGAATTTGATGAAGTATAGTTTCAACGATGGGAATTTGGTGAAATTAAAATGTATTAGTTGAATTGTCATTATTTCTTCTACAAACACATCCTCCACTTCTTTGTGTGGAAAAAGTGACAAACCAAAAATTAAATGCAGCCATTTTCCTACTTCAGAATTAGGATTTTTATACTCAGTGTGTAGTACACAACTTTGAATATTCCTCCATCAAGCTTGAGATAAATTAAATCTACATCCCATTAGAAGTATTGAATGCCAAGCTTGTTTAGCTGCAAAGTGTATAGCTTGTTCGAAATCGGTAGCGACTTGATTAAAATCAAGATTAAACGTTAAACATTTACTAATAAAAACTCAAAATAAATATTCGTATGTAATATTTTTCGTATTATATTCTTCGTATGAATATAGTGCTCATTTTTTAAACCACGTATAGTAAAAAGTTGATAAAAATATTTAGAACAAAATTCAAAAGTTCCTATGACAATTATTTAAAAAAAAAAATTCCAAATTTGTTTTTGTAGAAAAACATATTATATTCAACATATTATCGTTTATAATCAATAAATTCTCACCCTTGTATGTATTTGTATCCAAATTATTTAATGCTGTATGCACTTCAATTACATTTTTTGGTAATGGTGATAATGTTTTTCTACGAGTACGATAAACACTTCGTCGTATAGAATGCACATAATTTAATGTCAAATCTAATGCACTTGATTGCATTTCATTCCGAATTAATTTTAGTGGTCGTGTTGTAACTTTTTCTGTTACTTTTATTTTTAATGAATTAGCAACAGCTTGTCTATTAATATTAATACATACTTCGTGGTTATGATAAAGTTAAATTTTAAAAGCAACGTTTCACTTACATCACATAAAAAATTTGAAATACACGATTTAACTGTACACCTTCACTTAATAACATTTTTGGATATAGTACATTTTCAAAACTTAAAATCATCGAGAACTAACAACAGTTTACCTTTTTCATTAAGAGCTTGTTTAAAGCTATTCATATTTTAACGTCAAACAACTCAAACTAATACTAAACAATTAACAAGATATAAGTATTGGGTATCATCACTGTGTTAACCTTTATACAATATATTGTGTGCAACGAAACAATTGATGGGATTAGATCGAACAACATTATTTTCATATCTGAAGATAGCCGGTAGAGAAAGTTGAATACGAGCACAATTGGTATATTGACCATAAAATATATAGAGCGCAATTGGTACACTAACTGTAAAATATAAGCAACGCAATTGGTATATAGACCCTAAAATACAAATTTCTTTTTGGGCGCAATTGGTTCATGCCCAATGCATTACATAGGTAAGTGCCTATGCATGCAGGCGGTCGTATTTAGAATTTTGCTGCCGGGTACAGACAAATTCCGCGACCCCTTCAGTTGAATGCATATAAACATACATTTTATTTTTGTGTAATTAGCAATGTTTACAAATAATTTGCAGCAACTGTAGGGTCCCTCACAAATTAAATAAAATAAAATAAAATTGATTATGATTTTTTAAATCAGTTTTTTGTAATACATCTTATTAGCGTAAATATCAAGTGATGGAATGTAAACTAAACATTTTTTTCTTTTCATGAATTAAAACAAGAATTAAATTATGCTCATTCAATTGTAATTATATTACACAATAAATTGTTCAATATCTTTAGTGAATAAACTAATTTATATATTTCTAACAATTAAATTTAAAATATTTTTGTTTTCGTCAAATCCAAGAAAAATTTAACAAAACATGGACTATCTGAACAATTAACACATATTTTACATTTATTATTAAACGAATTTACACATAGGTACAATCAAATAAGATATCTATTTTAACTATTTATTAATATTATATTATATAACGTACAAACTTTTCAATTGTACCTTAGTATAGGTAACCAATTTTTCATATCAAATCCGCTTCCTCGGTCGTACCTATTTGCCAAAATGTTTAATCTGCTTTGTTTAAAACAAGATCTAAAGTATTAACAAAAGATAATATTTTTAGCTAAGATTATGGTTGTTATCATTGTTATTTGTTATTTGTTATGACTTGATTTAAACACGTTTAAATATTTTTACGTCTAATTAAATTAGCTAATCTAATAGTGACAGCAGCTGCTTTCTTGCTTTAATTACTTATAAAAATTAAAATGTGGAAAGATATAGCTAATAGCATTCAAGTTTGGATTAATCTATTTGTATTAAGTAATAATCAGATTCTAGAACCAAAATTCAAATTTAAATAGTTAAAAGTTTAAAACAACACTTGTCAATTTAACTAAAAATATCTTTGGGCCTAAGTTGCTAGATGCAGGACCAAAGTTGACTGGTGCACTGCACCCATTGGCACATTGCACCCCATTAAATCCCGGATATATGTAGTTAGTTTGACTTCATTGAATATAGTTTACCTATACCTAATTGAATCATTCTTGCTATATCATTAATAATAAATTAATTACAACTTATTGTATTTAGTATTCTTGTGCTAGTTCTTACCTATCTTATTAGTTATCTAAGGCATAAATAGACATTTATTTACTGAAGAAAGTAGGTATTGAAAATGAACCTAAACGCATAAAAAATCGAAGTTTATTTAATTATTTAGTTATTAGTTTTATAGTAATTTTGTATGTAATAGATCACGAATTTGAGCAAAGTTTTTTAATTATATACTTATATACGGGTAATACAATTTTTTAATTTTAGATATAAACAATTTATAGTTAGTCTATAAAACTATGAACGGTGAATATACAAAAAAAAAAAACATGATCACAGTACTTTTTCTATATCTTCTAAAAAATATGTATTTTATAATATTTATAAATATATATTATTTAATTATTGTTTATAATTTGTTCAATAAGTTCTCAATTTGTAATTTGTTACCTATGTATACAACATAGACGATTGCTTATAGGCGAAATTTTCATTCTATGTATTTATGTGACTACAGACGTATATATTTATATATGCAACTATTCGTTATTTATTTTAAGGCATTACTTAGTATTTACTTGTAGCTATCCATTAATTAATATAATTTAGATTTTTTTTTAAGTAGATTTTTCGGTGGAATAGGTACATCTATATAATAAAATGCAATTATAACAAAACGGTGTAATTTACAAATCGACAATATAAACACAAAGTAATAATAATAATTTATAATGATTATTTATTTATAAACATTGTAGGTTTAGCAAGTTAATGAGAAAATTTAACTTTTAGAAGAGTTAATAAAATAACACTGCATAACATACGTAAAACTATAAAATAATATAATTCAATTTGGTAATCTTGATTATTACAATGTTCTAAAAATATTCTACACGATTTTCCACTATGGTAGGTAGGTATTTGACTTATATTTTTTCTCAACTTAAGTTGTTAACAAAAATGAAAAAGCCATAATACTCATTATATTCATTACAGTTAATACAGAAATGAAGACATTTTTCTTGTTTTCTAGAAAGTAGGAAGATGATAGTATTTTTGACTTATTTTCTTATTCCAACTAACCAAAATTTAATAACTAATCAAATTCTCAAAGTAAGAGTTACGTATAAAGTTAAAACTCAATTAAGAAAATATACGTCCCACATGGATTATTATTATATTTATAAGTTATAAATTATGTATAACTAACGCATTTGCATTCAGGTGGGATTTAGACATTCAATTTGCACCTATAGATCATACTACAAATTAAATACTCCTAAGTTTTAAACAGTTGTAAACAGAAACATAAATATTATTATAGCTTTTTGCAAATCAGCAAATTATAAGTTAATCTTTGAAATAGTAGATATTCAAGCTTCAAGACATGTGTAAAACCATTTGAAAGTGTTAGTTACATATTTATTGAGAGCACTTTTGTTGTTTAAAATTAGTAATTAAATATTTTTAGACTTGTTAACCTCCTTAAAATAATAATAATATTTTATCAAATCTATGGCCTATTATTATTTGAAATGGATCGATGAGATATTTTGTAAATAATACGTATCTTGCTAACGTAGATATTCCACTCATACCCTTGTCTTCAGAAAACAAGATAGAATTACAATAAATCCCAACGAAGCGGCGATTACGATAAGGTAGAAATACCTATAGTATGATAAATGTATAATATAAGATATCGGATATTGGTTTAAATTACTGTTTTTTTTTTATCTTGATGACTATTCATTCAAGTTTGCAAACAAAATTTGATATTTTCGGGCAGATTGATAAAACCCTGAACACTACCACATTTGTAGTAGTACATTTTGATTTATATAGTATGATGATTTGAAAAGGTTGTTATACACACTTATTAATCCAGGACCGCCAATGAGTGCAAAGGATAAAAACGAACCGTGCTTAAAAATTCGATTTTTTTGCCAATTAGTCGGTAGGTACACGGTAGTCGCAATTATAATTGCAATAGGTTACCAATAGGTAATGCCTATGTTATTATCCAATTATTATCCATGTCAGGTTTGTTGTACA
>JACXSJ010001219.1:0-107559 GCA_014851325.1 Pentalonia nigronervosa | reverse complement strand
TTGTGTTGAAAGAAAAAAATTACCTGGAACGTTTACTGATGAGACAAATGGCCAAGCGATAAGAGAATTTATCGCCTTGCGAGCTAAGTCTTACGCTTATAATTTAGCGGGCGTAGAAAAAATTAAATCAAAAGGAATACGTTATCATGTAATTAAAAACCATTTAACGATGTCCGACCACAAGAAATGTCTGTTTTGGAATGGTATACCGCCAGAAACAAACGAAACTCGAAATTTAGCTGTTGAGCAGTCTAAACAGTTTGAATTGACAGGATTCACTTCAACAACAAATCAATATACACCTTTTAGAATAAATAAATCACTCAGATCTTTTAAACATGAAACAAAGACTATCTCGTCAGTTAAACTTGCCCTTAATCGTTATGATGATAAGAGAATAGTATGTGAAGATCAAATCCATACCATAGCCCACGGACACTACCTTATACAGTGAGATATAATTGTTTTTAGTATTTAATAATATTTATTTATCTTTTATCTTTTTTTTTTTTTGGAGAGGCTGAAGAAGTTGAACGGATAGAAGCAGATTTGGCAGAAATGATGGATGATATCGATTATTAATAAATATTGTAAATGTTTTCAGTAATTTTTTACATTTAATGAGCTGATGTTTGAATCAATATAGATACATTTTTGTATGAAACACGTTAATGTATATAATATTTAGTATAATTTTTAAGTGAAATTTAATTTTTCTCAATATGTAAAAATAATAAAAAAAAAAAACATTGTTAAAATATTATTGTTATATATTTAAGAATTATTTATAAACCATTTTCTTATTGCAAATACTTTATAAAATGTATATAATATCTAAATGAAATTTAATTTTTCTCAGTATGTAAAAATATTATTGTTATATATTTGAGAATTATTTATAAGCCATTTTCTTATTGCAAATACTTTATAAAATGTACATTGTTTAGGATTATACTCCATATGAAAAATACAGCAAGGTAAAGTTTCGTCATTGCATATTTGATCCAAACGAGGGCAGCCCGAGTCTTCGATGTTGATGAGTGCAACGTGTGGTATATATTCCATAAGAACTTGTTTTTTCTGTTCACCTTTAACGTAAATGCAACCAAACTTTAATGAATTCAATATCCGCCCGACTTCTTCGTATTCGACATCACCGTATTCTATAGCTAGTTGATGATAATTACGTTCCAGCCACTTGTTGGTTTTACGACTTTTATTGTCTTGCATAGACTTTGAATTTTTAAAAATCCAGTGTTGAGTCGCCCATGTTTCTGTATCTACTACAGACATTTCTTTTATCAAATATTTATTGTTTACACCAAGAACGCATTGCATGTCCAATATAGCTGAAGACATTATGGCTTATCTTTATAATACGTTTCTATAGTATTGAGACGACTTAGTATAGCCGGTATTATTTTTTTCAATTCTACCGTACTTTCTTTAATTGATTGTAACTTTTCCGTTTGTTCTTCTTGAATTTGAATAGATTTATTACTTTGTTCGAGTAAATGTTCAATATTATCCAGTTTATTCGAAAATGAATTGATTTTTTTTTCAAGATTTGAAATAAATATTTTTGTTTCACCAGCTTGAGTACCACCAAACACGTTCATGTCTATAGCTCGACTGACACTATTTCTTAACATCACGTGTATTTATCCAACTATTGTGTGTATTATCAAACCCGAGCCATTTCACAAAAATTTGTTTCCCCTTCCTACGAATAATTTTCTCGACTAAATAGTCATTCGGATAGTTTGTTTTCAATATTTCTTCGGCATAAAAGCAACTAGAAATCGGTTTTCCACTATAATCTTGTAGCTGATAAGTAGTAGGTAACGTTTTATTAATTTTAACAATTTTGAATATTTCTGTAGACCAGCTCGGTAAATATCCTTTTGTAAATACACCTTTATATGTGCTTATACGAACGTTATCACCAATGTTAAATTTATTTTTTCGTTTAATTATTTTACGTTGTTTTATTTTCACTAACGTAGGATTAGCATCAGCTTGCACTGGTGTCATACCTATTGTTCTATGTTTTGAATTATTGTACTCGTTAATCAATAATGGTAAAATAGAAATCCATTTGTGTGACCCTCGCGCTGTAAACTCTCTAAATATTTTTTCTTTTAATGTGCGGTTGAAACGTTCTACAATACACGCTTTCATAGTACTGTAAGTCGAATATTTATGTATGTTGTACTTTTTCATCAACGCGTCAAATATCGAATTGTAAAATTCTTTACCATTGTCAAGCTGTAATAGATTTGGTGAGCGTTTAAGCAGTATTTTAGACATTGCATTTGAAACTTGTTTAGCAGTTTTGGATTTTAATGCTATTGCCCATGCAAACTTTGTAAAACAGTCTATTATGCATAAAATATATTTGTAACCTTTATTTTTTTTCGAATACGGTATCATTTCGACCAAGTCGGCTTGCCATAGATCGTTTTTTCCATACATGTTTACTCTTCGCCTTGTATAATTTTTTCTCGCAGGCTTGTGTAATTCGAGAGCGATTTCACGTTTAGACATTTGGAATACCTCTTATTAACCCAGCTTCACGCAATTCTTCGAAAATTGAAAGTATTTCGTTTGAAACACCTGTATTACCAGCTGCTTTTGATGCTAAAAGTAACCGCAATCTATCAACTAGCTCATTAGTGTCGTTCCAGTATACTAAATTATGTTTTTGTAGTTTAACAGATAGCCCACTGCCAGATAGAAATAGATTTTGAACTATATCATAATATTTTTTTCCACCTTTTCTAATTTTTTTCTCATCTGCTGTTAGGTGGGCTGATGTTTGAATTAATATAGATTTATATGTATCTAAATCGTTTTTGGTGTATAATTTCGGAGATTTTGAAAATATTAAATTTCCAAGTCCTTGTGTTAGTGGATATGAAATATCTTGAATATTCAACGTGTTGCCGACAAGTTTAATTTCTTTTCTACCTAAATGTACATCCCCGTTTTTTTGTATTTTAGGTCCATACGTCTTGTCTATATCATAAGACTTATACCAATCGTTTATCTCAAAAGCTTCGTCAATACCGTTTAACGAATCTTGAATATTCTTGTCCTCCGGAGCTTGTAATGTTGTTTGGTGACACGATCGAATATGGCATTTTAGTATCATTAGTCGGCGACATCCTGGCGACACGAGCGAGTATGACATTTTATATACAAAAAGTATATTGGTTATTAATATCATTAGTCTGCGACACGAGCGAATATGACATTTTATATATAAAAAAGTATATTGGTTATTAATATCATTAGTGTGCGATATCCTGGCGACGGGTCGGGCACAATAAGCAGATCGTATTTATGTATCAAGGTTAGGTTTAATGTACATTTTTGTATATTATTTCCCCAAGTATATAAGAGGGAACTATACATTGTGAGAATATTCATATGATTATGTATATTATATAGCAGTATTGACTATATTGTTCAACGGGTTAGAGTCGAGGTGGGAAGGAGGTATAATGATACGTTCATACCCTCCCGGTTCGATTCTAACGCATAATATTATATTTTTTAAATATATGATAACATATGATAACAAATGATAACCGATAAAAATAATGTGTGATAAGGAGGGCGACATATGTCGCGCACGTACGCGATAGACTCAGCGGCGGCGGCGGCGGGTTGAGGGTTGAGGGTTGAGGGTTGCGGTGCCAGGATCGGCATATTTATTCTACTCCGATGACATAAACCATACACTGGACACGACTCACTTCAACACCTGTTGATGGCATCTGATCGCAATCATCAATTTCTGTTCGTCACCGTTCACAATCGCTTCTCGGACTTGTTCGTCGAGAATCTGAAAATGCCTCTTCACGACGCCCGCGGAATATATGAACGTCACATTCAAGAAACAGATTTCAACGTGTGCAAAGTACACGGGCAGAGCGTACAGGATATATTTGCACGCGTAAACGGTCACGCTCGTCGTTTTTGTCGGCAACACGTCCACGAAAGGGTACGTGAAGGGATCGCCCATCCGCACCCAATCCGACGAAACCGTGCAGTACAACACGGAAACGACCACGAACACGTTGGACACGACGAAGTAGTATTTGATCACCATTTCGATTTTCCGCCTATAGTCTTCCGGTATTCCGATTTCCCGCGAACGCCGGTACATATCGCGGAATTGTGGCCGGTGGTAGAACCGGACGGCTATGAAAGCAAAAACGAGAATTTCGATAATCAAGCACATGACGCCGTGGACGCGAACGGACAGACTTTCCGTCGAGTTGGCGATCGTCGGGCACGTAGACACGACGAAGAACAGCGTGAAGGCCAGCTCGCAGTAGACGAAGAACACCACAAACGCCGCGCCATAACCGCGGTCGTCGGTGCATCCCATCTTTTGCAAAAATATGTCAACCATGTGCGCCATGTCACCACTGGCGTACCACTGGTGCGATTGTTTTTCAGTTTCTAATCCAACACCTGGCGGATATGCAAACATACAGTATTTTATAATTATATCGCACGGATAGTCCAAGTGATCGCCTCTTATTAAAAATGTAACGTTAACTGAAGATATCGTGTCATTGTGCGTTAATGAGATCGGTAACAACACGCATCCAACCTATATATTATTTACGTAACAACTGTTTGTTTTCAAATGTTATCTATATCCACCTCTCTCTCGGGGACGGTATCGGTTATTATAGTATTGTTTATTTATTTTAAAATTTTTTATTGACACGCGGAACGATATCAACATTGAATAATAAACTACCCTCGGGGCTTGGGTTAATACTTAGGTGGTGTTTGTGTGGCGTTCCATACAATTAAACCTTTGAAAAAATATAATTTGTAAACATAAAACATAGACAAGGTGCCCGCATATAATGATAAGGTGAGGTACACGTCACGTCATCCTAACAACTATATAATAATATAATATAATATACATATATATTTATCTGTGTGACTACGACCGTGCGAAATTATCGACACTGCTGTTGTACACGTTTGTACAAATATAACACCACGATAATAAAATATAATATAATTTAATGTTATACTCGACATGTTTTGGACGAACACGACTCCGGAAGGTCCCCGAGATACTGAACGCGCGGGATATAATAATATATAATATATTATTATTACGCGTATCATTATTTTAATATATTATGTTTATTATTATATTATATACGCGGGCACGACGGTGGATGAATAACGTTGTCTGTAATTTGGCGGTTCGGCTCATTGCGTGCGGTTGTTTAAACAGCCCGTTTATTATAACGCGATTTGATAACAGCAACAAAAGTTAATTTCCATTTCCAAGTCATCATTACGGCCTTGTAATTAATACGCGATGCAATGATATTTTAAGGGTGACAACTAGTTGCTTCCCGAGGTAAAAATTCCTTTCGAATTGCGGCACCGTTTTTTTTTTTTTTTTTTTAATGTACACACAAACTAAACATTTTTTAAATACAAAATTATATAATATACATATATTGCGAATTTCCTTTAACTTTCCTGCCCATTTTTGTACAGACTTAGGACTGACTGTAGCATCAGTACTACAGGCAGGTTAAAAATATCGCCGTATTTTTTCAAAATTATTATTATAGCACTGGTAAAAATGTATGTGATATTTTTTTGTTCGTCGTATTAGGCATTGTTAATTAATATATTTCTAATAAATATTTCTTTTTCGATAGAAATAAAAAGCATTATAATAATATTAATAATATTTGTTCTGCGATTATTTGTGTGAATACTTCTTAATTTTATATAGGTTTCTTTTTGTGATTTTTCGGAACATCAACGAACACATAAATAATACTATTATAAAGGTTTGAATGTATGATAGATATGGCAAATATTAATTGGGCCTCGGATATAACGCAAAAAATCTCTGCCCGCAACTCGGATTAGACCTTTTTTCGTAGTTATATTTGGGACGCAATTAATATGCAGCCTATTATAACACTTTATTGTTCATAGATACCTCTTGCAATGCTGTATAACCAGAAATGTATTAATTTATTTTTTGGTTGGGGGGAGGGGGTGGGGTTTTCATTTTGATAAAATAGTAGCCGCTACAAAACTGTCCTAAAATATATGTTTTTGATATTTGATTGTGCCAACCTTATAATAATTATAATTATTTAAACGTAGAATAATAATTGCTGACTGTTGATACATAACATTTTTTAAAATCACTTTACAAATATTTTAAAATTAACGTGTTAAAAGTGTCATCGTAATATAATTCTGAAAAATCATTACCTATACTTCCTTCAACAAAAAATATTTTTCGACAGATTTTAATTAATAATTATATTCAAACAACTTCGTATTTTCAGAAACACTCGAGATATTTAAAATTATCAAAACTCTTCCTGCAGTTAGTACTGCATATTGTAGTAAAATATTTTTTTCAACACTTGAGAGTAAAATTTGAACTTAACCTAACCTTAAGATATTACAATGTCATATTATGTTAATAAATGAGTTATATACCTGTATATGAGTCTTATTTTTACTTTAAGTGCGGTAGTTTTCCGTTCTCCTTATATAAATTACAATTGTAAATGAAAAAAAAACATACAATAAATCGATTGTGAAATAAAGGCAAATTATGAGACGTTTACGATAATAGACTAAATATTTTTTAAACTGTATTTTCATATAGACATCATATCAATGGGCAACAGTATTGTAGTTATAGCAAACCGAACTGCAGTTGTCCCTATTTATCACATAAGTAAAATAATGTAAAAAACTAAAAAAAAATTATTAAGTCTTTTGATTTTTTCTGAAGATTGAGCACAATATTGATTTTAACACTATTCCACGGTTATTTATCGTTTAGTTGTTGACGTTTATGTACTTAGCTATTACGATTTACGGTTCATTGTGGTGTTACAGAATGTCTCGATTGGTCATTGCTTACATAACTTTTGATTTAGTGTTCGATAATTGGACGGTTACACTTAGCGAGATGTCTATAGTCACAATGGTGATGACATGTCACGTTTGTATAAAATGCCCTTTAGTCGGGTCATCTGAGAATTGTTTTTTTCTTTTTTTTTCAACTGCTGCATATATACATAAACACACAACCGTAATTTGAGAACATTATTCAGTTATGTGATTCATCCGTCTTAAATTCCATACTAAAACTGTGTTGGATGATCACGAATCTGGATAATTCGTAAACGTTGACCGAGTTTGACACTTGGTCTGCTGCGGAGAAATTATGTGAAATTATTTAATGACAAGTGTATGTGTGTGTGGTTTACCCAAGGAACGGGGGGCTTATATAATAGGTACCTAAGAATACATTTTGAACATCGTTTATTGAGAGTTCACATTGTTGTGCACACATTTCAACATCTATATAATTTGTGATTAAATAAAAAAAAAAAAGATAACTACTCTATTATTGTATTATTATATTTTGTTTAAATTACAATGATAAATATTTGGCGTGACACTTTTTACTATGTTAGGGAGCTACGTTTCATTATTTCATTGGTAAATAAGTCTTATAGTAATGTTTATTGTTTGTCGTATTATGAAATTATACATAACGATAATTGAAGGTATACGTCTTAAGATTCACGTTTATTTAACATATAGTACTTATATACAAATGTAAATATCACACTTTGAAAGTAAGATTATTCATAAATTATATATCATAAATTATTTTACAACAGTGATTATCTTAACGATTGTTAAAATATATATTACAGATAATTAAAAGAATCCGAAATAATTGTTCATATGTGTCACATCCATATATCACGTTTTTAATTATTCGTGAAATAGACAACGTTTGCATCCATTTCACGAAATGGAACCGAGGATTCTTCATTTTATGGTGTAATTATTACACAATATTGATAATATTTTGTGAAATAGATACCTAAAACTATAAATACCTAATGAAACTTTTACTATTATCTGAATAACGATATAGAGAAACGATATAATATAAGCTCAACAACCAGAAAAATTCGTTTTTTATTATTGTTACTAAACAATTTATTTTTAAAGATTTTTATTATTATTAGCTACTTTATAAAAAATGTACGCTTGTTCAGCTGTGATTATTGTCAATTTTCTATTTCTAAATATATAAATTGAAAATATATATAAACTAAAATATATATTAACTTCAAGTGTGAAATATTTTAACTGGAACTAATACATACCGAATGCGTTAATTTATATCATTATGACGAAAACATTTTTTTATTTGCTTATGTAGTCTCAAATTTAGTGCACAATTAGTGCTTTTAGAATTTACAAAAATAAAAATTAGTGCCTCATCCTGCCATCGATAATCCATGGTTATATAAACCTCTTGCTAAGTTCACGCTGCGGGAGCATGAAAATTTCCAATTCCCGCTATACTGCCAAAATGTATTGTTCAATTAGTCCTTTCAGGATATCTACAAAAATAAAAATTATTGCTCCATCCTACTATCCATTATCGATGATTATAATATAAACCTCCCTCATTTTAATAATTTATAATAAGCTACAAACAAAACTTATAAATTATGAGTCATAATAATAAAAACGCCTTAGCCATTAGACTTTATGATTCATAACGACATTATTGTTATTTGTTGGTATACTTGGTGCAAGTATTTAGTAGTGCTCAATACATATTTTTCAGGTATAGCAAGACATAATTTTACCCACTTGCCCCCTTTAAAACTAAACATTTAGCGGTCTATTTTTGGTTTTAATAAATTAACAATTTAACAATTGTTAATATTGGTAAATATTAATATACTAAAGGAATAGATATTATCTGAGTTGGAAGTGGTTTGAGCTACATTAAAGAAAGTTGTTAAGTACCTGAATGTAATCACAAAAGTGACCAAAAGTGACCTGTATGAGTATTTTTTCTAACAACTTACAGTTATTAAATATTTTTCTTTGAATGTTATTCTTCCCTTATTTTTAATGCCACTGCTACACCTAGTTATAGGATTGGGCGCCACTGCAGGTATTGAAGTATCGGTATGCATGGCCAGTGACCTCACGGATGTTACACAAAAGAACTATTATTGCCTTTCATGCGGCACGGCGGTGTACACATTATGCTACATCTGAAATTTATCTGGATAGTATGGCGTTATTGACTGGTATACTACCTATACAATATTAAATTTAGGGGCTTCTCAATCGACACGCTTTTGTAATTTGAACACTAAACACGACTACTGTTTGCGACGACATGTATTATTTATATCTAATTGCCCCGTCCTCAAAAATACTTCGGAATACTATAAAAAAAACTCCATTAAATAATGCGTACAAATTTAAAAATATGAAATTAAATCTATTATTTTTAAAATTTTATTTTTTTTTTTACACAAATTACGGTTGAATAAAATTGTGTTCATTTATTTTATTTATTTAATATAAACGAACGTGAGTTCTCAAGCATAATATTACAAACATTGTGTGTGGAAAATAACAAACATAATACAATAAATTATAATTTTTACTTAATTATTGATTGCATATAATAAGAAGACTTATAAGTAATATAGAATACAAATCAAATATAGTTAAAAAATGTTCAAATATAATAATAGATTTTAACATAAGATTTTGTTTTAACCTATTATTTATCTAGATGAAGGGGCAGTATTTTAGAACGGACAAGAGAGCAGTAGAGGAATTTAAGGGAATGGGATTTAAGAACGAAACACAAGTACGTTTAATAAACCCTAAGATGCGAAAAGCTTTATTCTTGATCATTTCAGCACGAGGAGAAAAATTTAATTTAGGATCAAAAATTTTACCTAAATTTTTAAGTTGATTAACAAATTCGATGTTAGAGCCAGAAATTGAGTATTGAAAGTTAACAGGATTTTTTATAAGGTAAAATTTCATAAATTTGCATTTATGAATATTTAAGAATAAATAATTCTCATTACATTATAAAAGCAGATTATTAATATCTAATCACAAATTAAAAGCATCTTGTTCAGGTTTTATAATTTTTACTAATTTAGCGTTGTCGGCAAAGAGAAGGATATTAAAATTAGTGATAACATTAGGAAGATCGTTTATAAATATATTAAAAAGAAGAGTTAACAGGTGGTTATCTTGCGGAACATCAAAAAGAACATAGAACTGTGTAAGGGAAAATTTTAGATATTTTACAATTTGATGACGTCCAAAAAGGAATGATTGAAACTAATTTAGTAAAGAATCCGAGAACCTCAATATCTGTCATTTTCTAATAAGAATTATACGATTAACATGGTCAAATGCCTTAGCAAAATTAATATAGATAATATCAATTTGTGTATTAGCTTCAAAAGAATGAAGAATTATATTTTTTACTATAACTAAATTATTACAGGCAGATCGTTTGGAAGTAAATTCGTATTGATGATTTGAAAGTAATGGAGAACAAAAGTTTGATAATTTTGACGAGATTAAATGTAAAAATAATTTCAGCATTATAGATAACTTAGAGATAGGTCAATAATTCGAAATTAACGAAGTGTTACTTTTTTTTGGAGAAATAAAATAAGTTTTTCAAATTGACGGGAACAAAGCTTTATTGAGAGATAACTTAAAGATATTAGTTAAAAATGGTGTTAAGATAAATCTACAGTTATAAAGAAATATAGAAAGTATACCACCTGGTCCTGTATTAAAACTAAGTTTAAGATTATAGATAACACATTAAGAACATTCAGTTCGGTGAAAATTTATGTCATTTGTATTTAGAGAAGAAGAATTAAGTAGGAGTTATAGATTAGAGTAGGTATCAGAAAAATATTTAGCAAAAAGATTAACGATATCAGTATCATTATTGTATATATGAATTATACGTTAAAAATTATGAAATGTTCTGCAAGCACGGCGATCGGAATTCTATTATTTATTTCTGTATTATTATTAACTTATAAAACATAAGAACAAAATACCGTAAAAATTAAAAAAATTTTATGTAAATACATATTTATATAATAATTATAAGTTATTTGAATTAGGTAATTTCTCTCTCGGGGTATTTTTTAACGTTTAAAAAAATATATTCTAATATTCTATGAATACAAGTAGTAGACATTAGATATCATATTGCTATATTAGCCAAATTTTTGAATCTCAACTAATCCTCCTCTTAGTAAATGAAATCCACAGCCGCTTGCGTTGAGTGATATAACTTATTTAAAATTTTCTTGAAATATTTATAATATAATTTTCTAGACATGATAAGACTTTCAAAGTATAGTTGTACATCATGGTAAATCTACATTGTTTTTTTTACGAGCGTTCGAATTTTAAAATTTGACGAAATTAATTTAAATTTACAAATTATTTTTTAGGCATTATAGCCATTTAAGTTGATAGACCGAATTTCCGTTAAATTAAATTCTCCAATCAGAACCGTTTTTCATCGTACACAATAATTTGACATTGCAGCGAAATTCGAATCGAACACGTTTTATACAGTGACTTATACTCAATGACGACATACAATCGTCAGTCGTTGCCTACCACAGCAGCAAACGTTTGCCCGTTTTTTTTTTCTTTAAAGAAAAAAACAATTTTTACTTTGAATAACGACGGTTTAATAAATATTTTTAGAGCATATTATTATGTTTTTTTTAGTGCATATTATGTCTATTGTATTTCAAGCGCGTGGTCGCGTACGTATTTCGTACCGTCCGAGGACCTGGTTACCCTTTAGAATATATTTATTACTCAACCCGCGCGGTCCGTAGGGGAAAAGGCGCTGTTGCCGTGGACGCTGGGCCGCGGTCACAGTCCCGGAGGCGGCCGCGGCGGTTCCGAGCACGTCTGCCGCAGCAACCGGGCCACAGCCAGGTCGGCGTGCGCACATTGTCCGCCCCGCAGGTACTCGGTGGCCGGCAACCGAGCCAACAGCGTTTTGCGTATCGCCGGCGGCTGGCCACCCGTACGGCAGCCGCCGGACGTCCGGGGGCCGCGGCGCCGCATGCCGGTCACCATGCCGACCGATTGCATGTAATCGAACAGCGACGGCGTTTCCCGCACATTGCGGCCGCCCGTGGCCGACCGCCGCCCGCTGGCCGCATAAACGGTGCTGGCCAAGTGCAAGTAATACCGGCCGTACGCGTGGTTCACGGACCGCTGGCCACTGATCCCGTTGTGGTATTCGGTGTCCGGAGGCAGACCGTACAGGTGTCTCACGTTCTTTGCGATGTACTGGAACATGATAATAATAATAATACGCGACGCGGGTGAGTGGAGGATATATTCATTTGTTTCACGAAACTCGTCACCATAGGACGGCTATATGTAAATCATTGTATTTTGCGTATCGCGATGTTTTATCACTCGTTGCGTGTGAAATGCATATTTGCCAGTAGGCACATTGGAATGATTTAGAACTTTTCGATATTATAGCAAAGTTATAATAGTGCGCCAAACGAGTTTGGGCGAATAAAAACAAATTTTGAAAGTTATTGATTAAAAATTACGATTTCACTGTAGCCGAGAGGGATTTTATCCGCGGGACGACGAAACCACCGACAGGGCGCGATAACATATTACACTGCACCGTGGGCGTGCGCAGGCTTGCAGGACGTGTAGCGTGTACAGAATAAAGCGGTCCATTTTTTTACAATCGGCCAAATACATTTTGAACAGCCAAAATTATTAATCGCATCATATGTACAAGTAGACTGCTGCCGTTATTGTTACTACAGTGGCTACAATATGAATTCGTAATATTTTGACTACATAGGTACAATATATTATATTATCTATTAGGAAAATTGGTTCAGATCCATTTCATCTATACTTATATCGAAATAATGAATCGTCCCGGTCGGCCGACCAAAGACTGTGACTAAGCGACAATAACTATTGCACCGCGGCGGACCACAGGCCGATTAATCGGCCCAAAAATGTTGCAGATGCAGCCGAGAACAATATGCACACGAACAAATGTGCATATGCCTCCTGTGCACTGCATTCGATGCGTGTGCGTATGAAATAGACTTGAGTTGTTCAATTATAATTATTCTTATCAAGAGAGATTGTCGTGCGAATTCGCGCGTGTCGCCTACCCATTTCCTATGTTTTACCCGCGTACACTACTCACGGTATAAACCACGAAGAAAGAAATTATTTTTTCAAGTTTTTTTTAATCACCTGAATTTTTAAAATAACATTTTTCATTTCATTTAATATAATATCATTTATCATATTTTTATTTCGAATAATGAACATTGAATACGAGTTTTCATGGCACATTTTAAGTGCATATTTCTTGTTTGTTAAGTGCATAATATTATGTCGTAAGTGCATACATATTTTGAGATTTGTATGCACTAAAAGTTCTTAGTTATAATTATCAAATTACAGGCACTGATTGTAAATTGTAAGTATTTGAACTATGCTTTTCTAGTCACACGGAATTTAATAAATACTAATTTAACGTTATTAAAAATCAAAATGTTAAAGTACCTATGGACATATACGATAGGTAGTGCTTTAAATTGCACAAGTTATAATTAATTTAATAGGTAGTTTGAAATTTGTTAGTTTATACAAATTATTAGGTCCATGTCAAACGGCAGTGTATTAAATCATTATTAGGTTTTTTATGATCATGGAATACGTGTTTTAAATTGTATACTTTATTAGTTATTACGAAATATTAAAATGATGTTCAAATTATAAACATAAATAAGTATAAATCAATAAATATAAATTATAACATGAGATATTAATATACCTAGTATATACATAAAACACAACATCTAACCGAGCGAATTGGTAAATTGCGATTTTTCAGAAAAAAAGAAAAAGTAGTGACTGTTACTTAGCAAAATTATACTTAAATACTGTTGAATATTAAAATCATTCACAATTCGTGACTTTACATCACACTAAAAAGTGATAGACGAAGTGATCATAGCTCATTACACAAATTCAACGTTATTTTCATTATAAGATTTTATATTAGATATCTATAGTCTTTAATATATCATTAAATATTTTTATATAATATATGAATCTAGAATTCCGGAGGTTCTCTATTAGTGCGAAGAGCATTTGTGCTCAATTAAACTTCACTTAAATCACATTTAAGTTACGTAATTTTCATTACGTCAGTAATTATAATAAAACGAATATAAGCCGATCAATACGCAAAAAAAAACAGCAGCATCACATATCCTCAGACTAAAATAGATACAATACTATAATAGACATAAAAAAATATATAAAATCATCTACGTACAATATATCTGGAAAAATCAATGGTCAGACCAAAGCACAATGTTATATGAAATAAAAAAATATATAATTCTATAGACAACAATTTTATGTATGTCAATAAAAACAGAAAACAATAATAAAAGGATCGGCCATACATGGCCATTCCATGCGAAATCAATCACCAACAAGAATGCTCTTCGTGTGGAGTGGTATTGACGGTAAAACACATAATGACGGAATGCAGATCGAACGAAAAAGATAGAAAAGAGTACAACATATAAATAGGGAACCTGTAAAATTCCTATAAAATAATTCACGGGATCGATTGCTAACCAAATTTTCATCTCATTTTTTAGGAGAACCGAACTAGAAGGATATAATTGATACAAATAGCTGTGTTATTATTATTATTATTATTTTAGCTGTAAAACACAGTTTGTTCAAAACATAATAAATTTTTATGCTTTTATGTACCTATAATCATCTAAAATTACATACGAAAGACTTATGTGGTTTAAGTTTAAGATTAATTATAATAATAAAATAAAAAAAAAAGGTCGGCTACTGTAGTGCCTCTGCTGTATAGTGTGTGTCAAGTGGATCACTTTCATGGATGTGTTAAATTTGAATTCAATGATATAAATAATTATATACGAAAAACGATTCTGAGCGAAGACGGTCTGTCAGCCTGCATAACTAAGTGTATTTAATGATATTATTGCTATTAAAATAATTCATTTTACTATTAATAATAATACAGTAAGTTGAATTAATTTTTGGAGAAAATATTGCATTTCATTTTAATTGAGTGTATAAAATATAATAATATATTTTAAAAGTTTCAAACATAAATGAACAATATTTTTAAATTACAATTAAATAAATAACACCATTATTTTTCATTTAAATATCTGATTTAAAAAAAAAATTAAACGTAAGTCTCTAATAGTTTTTTATAAGCGTTTAAAGTTATATTTTTGACAAAATACGTGAAAATCGCAAAAGTTTGCCGTTTTTTTTTTTTGATTAGGAAATTCATAAAAATTTTCTATTTGAATCTAAGATTTCAAAATTCAATAAAAGATTCTTTATAAATTTTTCTACCCTTCTAAAAAATAAATTTACCGGAAAGTCAAAAAAAATTTTTATGAATGTTTGAAATTAGACATTGGATATTCACCCGTAAACTACCGATTTCTCAGGGAAGATTTTCTTATTTTGTTGTAATTCGAAAAGAAATAACGGTAAGTAGACATTCGAAATTTTTGCCAAATGTTTAAATTATCATTTTCTTTACACCAAAAAATTTTAAAATTATTTTAACACTTTTTGACCTGATTGTAGGCCTAAGAAATTTTCAGTTTTTCTATTTAAATTTCCTTTTTATAAATACCGATAAAAAAAAAAGTCGGCAAATTTATATCGATCTGCTATATAGTGCTGGTATTGAGTGGGTCACTTTCATGAATGTGTTAAATTTGTATTAAATGGTATAATTATCATTGTATAGGAAAAACGATTCTGAGAGAAGACAGTCTGTTAGCCTACATAATTAAGTGTATTTTAAGATATTTTGCAATTAAAATAATTCATTCATAATTTATAATAATTCATTAATAATAGATAGAATTCATTTTTCCAGAAAACATTGCATTTGAAAATTTAATTGAGTATATTAAATATAATAATATACTTAAAAAGTTTCAACCAATCATGAACAATATTTTAATATTACAACGAAATAAATAACATATTTTTTATTTAAATATCTAATTTTGTCTAAATTTGAAATTAAAATGTCTATAAAAAATTATTTTTTTAAATATATTTTTTGATTTTTTTTTATCGATATTTAAAGAAAAAAAATTAAAAAAAAACAGAAAATTTCTTAGGCTTACAATTAGCTCAAAAATTATCAAAATATTTAAAAATTTTTTTTTTGTATAAAAAATGATAATCTAAACATTTTGTGAAAATTTTAACGTCTTCAATTATTCCTTTTTGAATTACAATAATATAAGAGTTCACGGAGAAAACTGGTGAATATCCAATGTCTAATTTTAAACGCTCGTAAAAAATTAGTTTGACTTTCCGGTAAATTTTTTTTTAGAAAGGTAGAAAAACTAATAGAAAAGCTTGTGTTGATTTTTAAAATTTTAGATTTGAATAGAAAAATTTTTATGTTTTTCTTAATAAAAAAAAAACTATAAGATTTCGTGATTTTTACGTATTTTCTCAAAATTTTAACTTTAGGTAAACCTTATAAAAAATTATTACATACTTACACTCAACTTTTTTTTTTATTTTCACTTACAACAAGTTATGAAGAATATTATGTTATATTTTCAAGGTTTTTGATCGATTAAAAAAATGTTTATCGGCAATAATAAAAAAAACCGGAAAATTTAATATGCTATAACTCAAAAAAAGTCAAAATATTTTGAAATTTTTATTATATATAGAAATGCTTATATAAATATTGGGTGAAAATGTAATGTATTTAAGCTCAATATTTCTTTTGTTACATCAAAAATAAAAATAAATGTTGTCAAAAATTTACTTTGCGAAAAAATTGCCGTTTTTTTTTTGAATTATTTTTTTATTTTTCCTGACGTGTTTAAAAGCTATTGGGAATTTTTTACTTTTGACCTCCCAAAGTACCAACTAGATTCACTTTCTTATCAGAAAAGGTGCTAATGAAGAAAATCAGAACACTTTTACTGCATTAAAACGTGATGACTGACACAAAAAATAAAAAAAAACACACAACATTGTAAAATCAATACATTCATCGCTCCGCTCAGAATCTAAAACGATTATACAACTTTGAATTTATCGACATTAATCATTTACTCAGATTGACCAAAATAGTTGGTGTTTTCGTGGAATCTGCAGGCGTCGGGAATTAGTCTGGTTAGTCCATATACAGTAGTAATAGATTAATAGTATCAGTGAAAAGAAATGTTATGGATAATAAAATATAAAGTAAGATATTATTTGGAAAAATATCACTATCAGCTATAAGAGTGGCGTAACAAATATTAAAATCAAAATTCGAAGAGCAGTACTATAGGTACTATCGGTGTACATAGTGGTATTTTAGTATTCATGTAATAATTTACAGTGGCTGCTACTTACTTTGCAGGAATCAATCAACGTTGCTGTTTTTTCATACAATCACTAGTCAATAGGTGATAAATTATTATAAATGCGTGTAACTAAACGTCTATAAAAAAAAAAACGCTTTTATATTTCACAAAAATTACTTTTAAAAGTAATTTTGTTACTGCAATTTGTAATAATTGGCATTATGTAATTATCTAACACGGTACCTAGGTACTTACATGATTATTGCTGAAATAAAATAAAATATTAAATAGATGCTCCAAAGCATTACGTGATAACTTAATGTGTAATGGGTAAAACTTGGACAAGGGCATGCTTTCGGATGGGAGGGGGAGAGAATAAGGGCGTCATAGTCCTTCCCCCTTTGGCTTATTTTTGTCGTATAAAATATATGATTGACCAATGAAAGTATATTTGTCGTGGTCTGAGAATAGTCAAAAATTTGCATTCTTTTAAAAAATCTGAGCTCACTACTGCTTGGGGAGATATTAATACCGGAAGTAATACGTGTGTGTGCATTTTTTCAAAACACAAAACTTTAGACTACGTAAATCTACAACGTTTGGACGTAATATTTCTCTACATAAAAACACGTTTGTGTGCATATATTATAACTCTGAGTTTATATTAGCGTTCCTAGAAAACACCACTAGGTCGACTAAATAGCATTCCAAAAATATGTTAATTTGCACTTTGTTATTGTACTACTTATTGTTATTTGTACTTGTGAATTGAGACGATAGGTGATATTTTCTGTTTATTTGTAAATGATTATTTTTTCGCCCTAAAACATTGCCCTTTCTTATATATATAAAATTCAACGTATTTTTTTTCAATTCGATATTTTTCCTAACATTTTCGTATTAACTTTAATTTTTTTTAGTGTCTTTTTAAAATTTATCCGTCTTTTTTTACAATACTGCTTGTTTTTAAATTGTTACAGTTTTTTCCCAAATGTCTTTAATTACACGTTCTAACGCGTTTTTCATAAATGCACCAAAATGTGTTCACAATTTTCAGGTAAATTTTTAATAATGTATCTCCAAAATAGTATACTAAATTATTATATATCACTTTAAATTGTCTATTTACTATGTATTGCGTACCTATGTAAATGTCATTGTCACAACTGCAACAGATATCACCCCTCCCCCCCCACTCACGTCAAGCAATTGTTACTTGTCTAAGAATTGAATATTATGTATTTTACAATAATGCAGAGAGTATAAAATAGGCATTGTTACCGAAGCATTGTAATCGCGTTATTCTTGCACATTGACGATGGAGATAGAAATTAAACGTTAAAGACATATATTTTGACGTGGTCGCCTTGTATTATTTTTACTTAGAATAATATCTTATATTTTAATCTTCACATAAATAATCAAAGTGCGTTACGTATGTATATGAATCATAGTGAGCGTATTGTTGGTCATTTAATCTCACCATACACTGTTACATCATGACGCATTTTATTATTAGCGATTCGATTGTTTGTACGGGTAACTGATGAATCTTATATATTATAAAGGATGAGTTTATAATATTATTGCATATAATAGTCCATTTTTTATTCAAACGTCAATTAGAAAAAATCTCGCAATAAAGACTTATAATTGTGTAGCCTATCTTTAGTTGTATAGGTACCTATTGGAATTAGAACATTATAGAGAACACCAATAGTTTAATTATCTACTAGTGTGATGTGTAAATAAAAATTAAAAACTATTCTTTTTTTTTTTTATCTAGGTAGATAGTGAATTTTAAATCGTGAATACATTAAGTTTTGTAATATATTAACAATGCGTATATTACCAGCAAATATTTTCTTATTCTTGAGTCATAACTATCCAATATCATGAATTAATACAACGTATACTTACAAATGCTAAAATTGGATTAATTTTAACCCCGAACGGTTTAATAAACACTGATGTTTTTATATCATTTCAAAACATTATTAAAATAGTTCGAATTTTGCAATTTGCGATTTTTAGAATAATTTGAATCGCCCATAATTCAACAGAGAAGGTAAGATAATTATAAATAGTAATTATGGATTACGAGTAAGGGTATAGAAAGGTATCAGTAATATATAAATATATGATAGGTGACCTATCCATATAATTATTTACCAGTAATTAGCTGCTACCTATATCGATATTCGACGTGGTTTAAATTTAGTTAATTCGATAATTGTTATGTTTTAGCTCATCCATCGTAATAATACAGTAACAGTAATACCTATAAGTATATTATTATATAATATATAGGACAGGTAGGTATGATATAAATGTGGACACGCAATTTTTAAACTGTACGCCAAATTTGATGATTTTACCATGAAGATATATTTAATGAAATATAATATTATAGAATATCAAATATTTATAAGCACTTATAAAACACGTGGTTTCATTATGAGTTAAATAAAGGTACCTAGTAAAGTTCTATACACAGAACATCTGGTTACTGAATTTGATGTCTTTTGTAGGATTAAAAATACTTTAAGGATAACCTACATTATTATTATAATTTACGTCTACCTACCTATATATATATTTATGAAATGCGTTTCCTGTAAATTATAATAGTCTTACCTTGATATGATCAAAGTCTGTAATATGCAAAGAAGGCAGCGTTTGACAGTTAATGAAAATTAATTTTTTACCATCAATATTGTTTTCCTTGAATATTATCTGTAATTCAATCACGGTGTTTAAAAGACAATTGCTGATTTAATTTTAAAGTAGGTAAGTATTTTATGAATGTTCATCGAGTATGTGGGTACACCTATGCAATAATAATAACAATGATAGAGATAAAGACAATAGCCAAAGGTCAAATGTGGTTGCATTTTCTCAAAAAAAAAAAAAAAAATTGTATAATAATAAATAATAATGATGTCTTAGCAAATAAGACTTCAATAATAGACAGGGTCTACCTACACAATAACGTGTACACAAAAACATAAGAAAAATCTCTTCATCGTAAAATCAATATTGTTAACTGTTGCATTACCCAGAACTTTAAAATTATGCGAGTACTGTCGCAACAATAATATTTATGACAATTTGAACGTTTTAGTGATGATTATACATTTTCCTAACCTAATAGTGTTAAATCTGGTCAAAGCCGATGGGCTCGTTTTTTTGTATTTGGTTATTTTTTTAAAGTAATTTTCCAAAACAAATGAACCGTTGGCATATAATACTAATTAGAGTTAATTTTATTGGAAAATCTTAAAAAAAATCGCTATTAGTGAAAACACAGCAATTTTAGTTTACTTGCAAAGCTAATAGTTAATAATAATAGTTTCGAAATTAATCGAGAATGTCGACAATCCGACGCTGTACCTCTAGTGCCACATGTGCATCTGATGTTATATTAAGACATAACAATATCATATCCGGACATTATAACTTTTTAACTAATGTTATTTAAGACAGGTATTTAAATTTGTTTAGCACGTCTTAGCAGGTACTTACTACGTATTGAGGCAACCGTAACCCATACTGAACCCAATCCATAACATTTGATACCGACCACGACCAACTAATCGGTTCTTTTAGTTCGTTAACGGCGTTTCCAGCTATTTCAAATAATGAATCAGGAAAATAAACACTCCTGTAACAAAAACTGTTGTATAAGATTTGTTCAATTATAGTTTGTAATCGATTTTTTTGTTTTCAGATGCTTTATTACCCATATTAGATATTAAGTATGTGTAACTATTCTTTGTGGCATGCAATTAAGATAAATACCACACAACAATACAAATATAAATTAAAATACAATCTAGTGGTATGCTAGAATTAAAAATGTAATTGTTCATAATGTTATTATATAAGTATAATATAACGTCTTATAGTAGGTACATATCTACAATTATTCTCACAAATATAATAGCCACGTCCGATTACATTCTCTAGTTAAGCATTTCATTTATTACGAATAGGCAATTAAAAAATACATTATTTTAAAGTAAGCAAGTTTCGATATCCTTAGTTTTTAATAATTTAAATAATTAAAAATTTTAAAACAAAATATTTTGTATAAGTAGGTACCTAATAAAATATAAAAACAATAATATTATGGTATGGCTATAATTTGACACTAGTAAGTGTCCAAGGGACGAAGAGCACTAAATTGGATGCAAGCACAAATAAAAAATTGTATTTTTTTTTTCATTTATTTTAAATAATAAACGAAAATTTTAAAAACAGATAATAAAATAAATTATTTCAAAAATGTCATCAACTCTATAAATGTTTAAAAACTACATGTTGATTAGATAGAAGAATAAGTTAAGTTAAAAGAATTAATTTGAAAAATAAAAATAAATTGCTAACTCATCGAGTAAATGGTTTTCCAATTAAAATTTAGTGGACACCCCAAGTGATATATTATTATGGTTTATAAAATATCTTTATTACTTTTAAACTAGTTTAAATGATTTAAATATAAACATTCATTATTCACCAACAAAAAAAATTAGATTTTTATAAACAAATATATTATTTTGAGACACTTACATAATACTGTTGTAATTTAAATAATTAAAACAGGATTTAACAATCGTTTTTCAATATACTTATGCAAAATATTAATATTAATAATTAAATGTAGGTAAATAATTAATTAAACATTATATTTATTTAATTTTATTATTCTTACCATGGTAATTTAATCCTATTAAAAATCATAGCTCATGGTTAAACATCTGTTTAATTAGATAGAAACCTAGCCCGAGATAAGCATAAATTAACACGATTTTACATCAAAAAAAAAAAAAATAAAATAATTGTTGGAAATTGTAACTTAATCAAACTATAAAGTCTCTAACATATGTGAATAGTTTTCGTTTTTAAAATAGCAATAACAAGTGTTTAAGATATTGTTGTTAGAGCGTAAATTCCATTGAGATTCATTATTTGTAAGACATATTATTAATTTTAATTATTATAGGAATGTAATATATATGGTTTCGTTATGATGATAATATAAATTTTATTTTTAATACGGATAACATTGAATTGAGTCCTTGCAGATAAGATGGGAGTTTACCAATTGCGCTTAAAATTACCTTTATCAATTGCCTTTGGCCATTTAAATTTTTCCGGCAACTATTTAAATGTTAACATTATTATATTACATTTAATGATTGTTTCTATTATCATTTAATTATTTTTTAAATTTATTAAATTTTTAGATTCTGAACGGAGCAATGTATTAAATGTATTGATTTTACAATGATGTGTATTTTTTTTAATTTTTTTTTTTTTGTGTCTGACACTTTTTAGGATAATAAAAATGCTTCGATTTTCTTCATCAGCATTTTTCTGATAGAAAAATAAATCTAGTTGGTACTTTGGGTAGTCAAAAATAAAAATTTCCCAATAATTTTCTAATACGTTAGAAAAAACAAAACAAAAAAAAAAAACACGACGAAATATGTGTATTATAGTTATGGGTTATAGACTTGAGAACATCAGGGAAAACAACGTGGCAGAGATTTACTGTCCTCAGGATAAAACACTTGTGAAGAGTACCATAGTAATATGATTATGTGTAATATCGTAATGCCTACCTATATTTTTAACCGGTATTTTCTGATATTGTCAAATAATAAGTTAGGTAGAAAGTAGCCCGAAAGTATAAAGGCCACTATTATATACCCAACATCCAGGAGGCAGGTAATAAAAAATAGAGACAAAAAACACGATATACATATTTTTTGGATTGCGGGTAGTTACAACTGGTGACATTTTCGAAAAGAATTTTGTTAAAATATTATACGCAAAACAAAAAAAAACTGTCCTGAAACTTAAATGTAAAGTGTTTTTTTCATTGAATAATGCTCAACAGAAATTCAGTGTATACAATTACCAATATGATAAACTATTAGTGATTAGTATCTTATAAAGGTTTAAAATCTGATTTTTTTTAAGTCGTATATTCAAGTTAAAAATTCTTAGATATTCATTTTGTTCACCAAACAAATTTCAAAATATCACAAATATTCTATTTTTTTTTTTTTTTTTTGATTTCAATATATTATGTCAAAATGATAAAATTGTAGTTATTTGTCATAGGATTTTATCATGAAAAAAAAAAAAATGTCAGTCTTATAATCTGTAAAAGACTTGTGTAGCGTCACATTATTAAAACCGCTATAAGAGATCTGATGGCATTTCAAGTCAATTTTGCTTAATCGAAACAGTCGTACATAAAATTTTTTACTTAGATAAAACTAAAACTTTGTTATTCGACCAATGGTAATGATTGAAAGTGTAGGCACTGCAATAACGATTCATTTAAAAGGAAAATTTCAATAATATCGTGGTGTTCGCTGGTGGGTGGTGCAACTTAGAAAACTATTCTTCGACATAATTAAATGGATATTTGGTTTATGAGTCATAACATAATTGGGTAGGGATAGTTTAAAATCATTTAATCATTTAGATATTCGTGTCAAGCAACATTTTTGGCTTTATATATATATAGTAGTATATGTGTAGTATAGGTGCAAGGTGTTTGACACTGAAACAAACAGAAATCCATCACATGCTAAGGGTCCATGATATGGTATATTAAAATCTCGCTATTATAATTTCATAAACCCTAAAACAATCGCGTCGTGTATATTATTATGCATTTGGTACGTATATCGACCATTACCTGGGTATACGCGCGTGTGCGATATACCTCCTCGAGGGTTCAAGAGTGTATCTATATATACTGTATATCTGTATGTTGTTATAAGCGCGCTTTGTGTATTGACAATATTTTAACTTAAAACATAATTTTTTCGTTCCAAAGCGTGGTCGGACTTTCACCGAGAATAAAATATCTCGGGGAAAATAGTAAAAGTGTTAGACGCGACAGATTGTCTCAACTTGCGCGTGATAAATGGACCTAGAAAATAAGAAACAATAATAATATAATACCTATTATATTATAGGCGTATCTACCACATAACGCCACAAACACGAACATCAATAAACAATTGCTTTCGAAACTTGGAAAAACGCGTTGCACCTTGCCCAATAATCAACGCGCCTATATATTGTATATATAGTAATGAGATCGGTTGGCCTCAGAGTGATTTTTTTTTTATTTATTCATTAACTCATTTTTTTTTTTTTTTCCCAAAGAATTGGCCGGCAACATTTCGTCCGTCGTCATATATAGCAGCTGCAGGTATATATAGGTATAATATATTCACAAACAATCCGGTTGATGTCCCCTAGAGTTGCCCAACCACGGACATCTGAAATCGTTTTACACCACACTGTATGCGTAGGAGGTATATTACCATCACTAGACCGTGAATATTCGCGCAATATCCCATCGGCTCGTTTGCTGCTGCTTCACACTGTATTATTATTTTTCCCACCACCGCCTCCTGTACACTGCGGCACACTGCGATGATGATAATAATAATATTATATCGGTTGTGTGTTTAGACAAAATCGCCATTCCCGTAACACGCGCTGCAGAACGCGAAACAATCTAAAACTGTATATAATTCGTATACGCTGTTGCCGCAGTATAATAAAATAATATTATAATCGTAATAAGAATAAGCATAATATTAAGGACGCGTTAATATTATATAGGTAGTGAGTAAATACAATCGCCGCGACTGCAAACCAGTATAAAGATTGTGTGTACTGAATATTAATAATATATGCGAGCAGTCGACATATCGTATTGGTGCCCACCATAATAATATAATATTTTAATACCCAAGGTTGTGGGGCGAGTCACCTAATTTTGTTTTGACTCGTCAAGTAAATTTCGTAAAATGTAAGTCAAATTAGTTACAAGTTAAATAGAAAAAAAGTGATTCGTCCAAATAAAAAATCATTGAAATATTTTTTTAACTGAATATTCATTATTCATTAACATATATTGTTGGAAGTTTATGCACAAAAACAAAAATATATAGTACTAGCTGATCCCGTGCACTTCGTTGCCCATTAAAAAAAAAAAAAAAAATAATAATGTCAACTCTATATGAATAATATGTTTTATTTTATAATATAACGGTTAAAATATACTAAGTAATATCGTTACAACAATATTCAATTTATTTTAGATCTTATTTATAGATTTTAGAATTTATTTTATGTATTTTTTTATCGAGAAAAGTCTAGTTGTTCCACCCGGCGTCGCCCGAGCCAAAGATTAAGTGAAGAATAACCTCAAGTGAATTATATGCATCTAAACAAGCTAGGTAGGTAATCTAACTGTGTCGGATTGCTAAAAATATCCGAGCAATATATTATGAGGTAGACAATCTACCTGCGGTGGATTGAAGACCCCGCAATGAGCTTATGTAACTGAAATCAGAATATTAGGCACACGGAAAACATCACAACGGTGGCCTATGCCAAAGATTTGTTTTTTTTCTATAAATTTATTTGCAAAAATGTGTATATGATATATTCTTACTAATTATAATACAAAGTTATAAAATATGTAATTATTGACAACCTTAGAATAAACAGATCATAGTTACCAATAGCAACCATTTATATTTCCTTCATAAATCTTAAAATCCTTGCATGAGCACTTTCCGGGGTTGGACTTCTACTTTTTTAAATTAGCCTATCTTCTTCCTAGTTGTCTAATCTATTTCTATCCAAAATTTAATCATAATTGTTTGAACGGTTTGGGAATACATAAAGGTCAGACAGACAGACATTCATTTTTATACATATAAATAAAATATTCGTATAAGAGAAACTAAAAGAATAAAAAACCAGAAAAGGACACCATTCAACAATAGACCCTACTAAAACAGAAATTATTAATTATATTAATTTTTTAAGAGATCACAAAACCAATGTCTCTTTAAATGTTGAACTGGATCATCTGCTCATTAGATTAATTTAAATTGACGTGTTTGGTTGATTAATATAATTTTTATAAACATTTATATACTCGTATGTTAATTGATCCTTATCGAAATCCAAAAATATGCATTTAGAACTTCGACGTTTAGTATTTTCAATACAATATGTTTTAATAATATTAAATAATATAAAAGATTGTTTTTTTTTTATATAAAAACATTAAACAATAATTGGTTTAAAACAAAATACATTTTAAATCTATGTGGTTCATGTATTAAGGAAAAAAATTAATTTAACACGACTGTAAAATTAATGAAGTAACTAACAATTGCAAATCATAACGAATCAAATTTTAAATCGTTACCTACGACCTATTTAAGTTGTAAATTACTTTTAAATTTGTTAATTTTAATTTTTATAATATTTATATTTTATTTTAAATTTAAATTTTAGATAATGTTTTATCTCATTGGAAAATGAATAAAAATTTCCTCTACTGATCCAAAAATGGTTGATATTATTATTTAATTAAAATTGTGATGTATAACTAGTTCAGCCGAACATTCATTTTTCTACGTCATAAGATTTAAAAAATTGACAATACGTAGTTTACAAAGTGCATGATATAATAGAATCCCTGTGATGAATAATTATTATATGACAATTTTACTAGTTTTAAAAATTCTCATTTAAAAAATTAATTTGTATTATGTAGGTATACATTATACTAATAACTGTGCAGCCTGTCTTAAATGTTGATCTCTGGACACAATTCTGGACAGTTTACAGAGGGTTTGTCCGATTGCGAGGACACGTGGCATGCCACTCTGTATATGTATATTTTAATTTTCTCCAGAATCACTAATATTTTCATGTTATTTTACATATATTATCTATATCGCCGTACCGGAGCCAGTATTGTGCCGATGCTCAATAAACTTGAGTACGTGGGAATGAAAATCCATTTTCGGATCAAAGAGTTCCAGATCCGGGTCAGAGAATACCAGATTTGCGTGACGACACGCGACTTTTACCACCGAGACGATGATGCTACATTGCTATGTTTATTTTTTAGTTGCAGTTTGTAAATCTCGCGGGGGATTGATGGTGTTGCAAACTGTTCCAAAAAATCACAAATCAATGTTGCAAGTTTCGAGTTTTAGTGTTTTCATAATATTATACGATATATACATTTATATAGGTATCTATAACACTCGATAATAAATAATAATTATACACTGAAAAACTGATGTGTGAATAGTCATTTTTTTACTTAAAAAAAAAAACGTAATAAATTAATAATTTCATCATCAGAAATATCGTTTTAATTATCGACGGAAAATCAGTTTTCACTTTTAAACATGTACCTGATATCAGCAATTCTGTGTTTGTGCGACATAAAAACTTTCAGTGTTATTGCAGATTCAATGTAAACATCAGTTAACTTGATTGTACGATTTATTGTTTTTAGTAAAACTGAATACTTTATAGAAATCTACATAATATAATGTAATACTGAATATTATAAATGTATAACTGATTGTCATACACACATTGTCGTGACTTAAATCGACTAAAATACATAATATGCGTGTTTAATGAGTGATATATTATTCACACACATTTGTGCAATGCAGACTACACGGTTCCTCGTATTGTAAACAATTGTATATAATATTATAATATATAACATGTATAGTGTAGAATATTTTACAGGGTGTACGTTACAGTGACGTAGCCAAGGTGGGAGACTAAGCTCCCCTCCCCCCTTCCTCCCAATGGACCGTGTTTGAGTATAATACTATTTAGTGCTTTACGACTCGAGTATTAACTAAATGTTAACGTAAACGGGTGTTACATAAGCGTTCACAGGCAACAATTGAACAATCAGTTATCAGTTTATCACTCAACAATCAATATTACATTCACAGACTTCCATACTGACTTCTATACTTTACTTTTTTGTATAATAGACGTCGGTTACATTACCATAACTTAAGCTTATATTTTTTTTACGCAATTGTTATCACTAGGGATCGGATTTATATGTAAACACATATTTTTACTGTGACTAAATAGTTTCATTTAGGCAAGAGATAAATTCGTTTCAAATGATTTGTAATAAAATGAGCCATACTTGATATTACATATTTTTACATATTTCTCACTCATTCCATATTTTCTTACGTATTAACACAATTTCGATGAATACGATTTCATATTTTGTTAACTGTATAATCTTATTGTAATTTTGTGACAATATCGTGTTTCTAAAAGTACGTATACAAAATAATAGTAGTCATTAAATGCCGAAATGGATTAAAAACAAAAATTGTCAATTATATATTCGTGAAAATAATAATTTTTTAAAAATATTTTAATGATTAAATATGAAATTTGCACCTATTGAATTTGTCGAAGTCGAGTGTCCTTTTAGTCGGTACAAATCTGTGTTGAGACCAAACCGTCGAGCATTTAACTTCGAAAATTTGCATATATATATATATATATATCCTGGTATCCTATTGCAATCAAAATCCAGAATAAGGTTTATAATTGTATAAATTGTGCTTTTTTTTGTTATTTTTTTATAAACTTCCATATTTTCATTTTTTTATTACATATAAAGCAATTTTTTATTACATTTTTATATTTACATATTTTGGTTTTTTTGATAAATATAAATCTGAGCCCTAGTTATCCACATATTAAAACCGTGATTATTACTATCTTTATTCTTTTAGTGGTCATCAGGAACTTAAGTATGACGTAAATAGTGTGAATTCATACACTGCAATAGATGGTACCATAGTGGTAAATTATGAGTTTTATATTTATTTTATATTTAACATATTATTGGCTATCTCTTCCACTCCTGAAGTCCTGAAAGAACATTTTCTGTACTGAAGAAGATGAAACCTATTTAAGTAGCACAGTAGAAATTATCTACTGTTATAAACACGGCGAACATATGACAAAACGATTTAGGAGTGAATCTAAAAGTACCGTCAACGAAAACAGTAGTTGCATGTTGAAGTGCATCAAGATTATGTTGGCATGTAAAAATGATAACATTACTCACCTCGTCGTTATAAAAAACGAAATTCTCGCCTGTAGTCGTTTTCAGAGAGTATGTATGCACACACTCATGAAGCTCGAGGACGGTTGTAGGTAACTTGGGAAATTTTCTCAATTTGGCGGTACTTAAATTTTTCCGAAATCTATCAGTAGTCACAACGTCCGACATTCCACTGCTCGCTATTTCACACCTAATAATTTTTGTAGGGAATTCACATAGAGCATCACTTGCTTTCCATTTCAACGAATTACTTATTTTTTGACGTGCTAAAGTAGTATCTGCTTCATGACCACGATCAAGATTTTGTTCCACTATCACTTCATTCAAGACTTTTATAAAAGCGGTACACCCATGTTTCGTATACTTCCACCGCTCAATGTCTTCTGACAAATTTTTATGGAATCCAAATTTGTATTCGTCAATCACACCTAATTGTTTACCAGCTTTGCTAAGCATGTACTCCATGACAAAAAAAAAGGAATAAAATAAACAGAAAAACGCACTACACTTCGCAATTTTTATAATAATTGTAATATTTTTATAATTTTATATAATTGACAATATGCTTAGACGCACTACACTTCGCAATAAAACGAGAACTAACATTAGATAATATTTTGTAATTTCATATAACTGTATATATGCGATTAACTAGCTATCAAAAAATTCGTTATCGAAATCGGACGCAATACGGCCATTTAACGGACGGCAAGGAATAACGACCTGGAGCCGAAACGGACTCATTATCGTCCAGCGGGAGCCGATACGGTATCATCCTATAATATAAGTACCTACAAAAGCATTAAGTACTAAAGCACTTTACACACTTATGTGTGAAGTGTACACCTATCGCCAATACCTTTATTGAATTTGTCAATGATTACTGATTAGTATTCAATAGGTTATACTGATTAGTGACTAGGCAATGACCCGAGTGCTAGGCGAAAGGTTTATTATTATTGTATGTGCATTATGCAGGTGATTCACTAATCATGCTCACCTTTAAATTAATTATTCCTTTAATCATAATTCAAATTTTGATTTTTGGAGTTTTTAAGTACTTATATGTATATTTTATTTAAAAAAAAAAAAACAATTTTTCATTTGTGCACCATTTAAAGAATATACTGTGGTGATATACATTTTCTTTAAAATGAGAATCAACCTTTTTTACTGTAAATTATTATGCAGATGATTTTCCTTTTTAAATGACGATGTATATAAATCAAAGTGTTAGAACGAGTAGTTTCCAAGTTTATAATGTTATTAAAATGTATAAATTAGTTAATAGGATAATGAAATAGTTTTCCGGAAATATCAAATATATGTAGTAAAACTAATAATCCAGTACTTATTAGATTCAGACAATGTTTAGAGTTTACCAATAATTATTTAATGTTAATAGATATTAGTTACTATAATATTCAATTCATCCTAGCCCGCCCGTCCAAATCTTCCGAATGGGGATGAGCATGCTGGGGAATCACCTTGTTTATACTGTATAGTATCTACGTTTTATAATAACGATTAACACTTTACAGAGTTGCAAACGAGTTGTAATAATTTTACTTTTCAGTCCGATTTGATTGTTTTAACCACACTCGAATAACTGTATTGATACCGCTCGCCGGCAGATCGTGTGTTATTGATAAATATTGTTATATTATTTAAGCGTATTTGTGCTTAAAAAAAAAAAAACGTTCGGTATCAAAACATCCGTTTTCAAATCTAAAAGTAGGTATTTATAATCTTTCAACTTCTGCGTAAAACTGTGCCGGTCACGCCATCCTACCACACCCGCCGCCATGCCAACATGAAATATTGCCAATTGATATTATAAATTAAATACATTTATTTTTCATCCTTTTTAAGCGGGCATGTCGCATGTGGCGCTCACCTAGCTCGCCCTGACCGCATCACGCCACTGTTTAGGTTGTAGGTAACGCTTAAAATTCATCAAATTCCATATTGCACATTATGAGTACCTACAACTAAAATTAAATTATTCTCTCGGTATATATATATATATATATATAATACAGGCAATATAATGTTTAAATAATATGTTCTTACGAAACGCAGTACACACTATACCTATTTTAATGTTTAATACTCATATAATATTATTGCATACACTTAAAAATTGTGGCCCGGCTGGCCAGCATGACGTTGTTTCGTCTTGCGTTTGTATTCGTCACCGGCCGATGGATTAAGTCACCATCGACCCCGCGGCCGCCCTCACGTGTGCTGTTCGAACGTTGTTTTCGGGTCGCCGAGGTCGAACACGAGTACCTACATAATATTATTTTTATGACGATGCTATTATTGCCGTCGAAATAATTATCCATCGCCCGCTTGTTAAGATATTGATGGTGATTGACATCGTCTGCACACATTATAGACGTACGTACCCAAAACAAAACTGATATTGTAAAATGATTTTACGGACGAGCCACGAGCGGCGTTTTCGTCGATCACCGTAATAATAATATCATAAACCTAACGCACGTGCGTTTGATTTTTATTTGTTTCGTTACATTAATTACTTATATGACATTCAGTCGTTAGATATCTTTCCAGACTCAGTTATATTACGTGGATGTGGAGTGTCGTCCGTCGCAAACTTCAAAAATATCATCAGATCATCGTCCCTCCTCGATAAATTAAATACCATCTGTGATATATTACAATATACGGGCTTATATTTACGATGGCTACGCATGTTTGTCGACAAAACGTGAGGGTACGCATGATTAGAGTTAAGTGTTTATCGTTTAGGTTGCATAAAAATTAAAAACCACGCTTCAATAAGTATTGTAACAATGCCCAAAATCACAAATACAACATGGTTGGGCAATTTTTATATGGTTCGAAATTTAATGCTAGTTATGAACGTGACATTATGCAAAGTTAAAATAGTTGGGTATCATTTTTTTTTTTACTAATCATAGACAAAAAAAATTCTTAATCTTAGCAATTTAAAATAAAAAACAATGTAATAAAACAAATTAAGATAAAATAAATAAAGTGATTTATAACAACCCGTCCTCTCTCCTTTTATAGCAAAGTTTCTGGGGATAGTAGTCACAATTTTATATTAGTTACTAGTGGCCCGTGAATACTAGGCCTGTAACAATTACTAGAAAAAGATCCGGTTTCAACAAAATTCAAAGAAGTCTAGTACTTAATGGTGTAACATGATATATATATATGTGTGTGTGTGTGTGTGTGTGTGTGTGTGTGTATAAATATGTAATAATACTGATGACAACAGGTAGTTATATTAATATGATCGTGTCAGCCTTAATTTGTAATACACGGTAGTTCTCTACGGACATTGGTCAAGTGAACTCCGTGTAGCTACGAGACAGGCCTAGTTGTAAGTACGCACTGTTAGTAACTATTTATTTAATAATATAATTATAATATATCTGATGACCAGCAATTGAAGTTACTAATATACGATCTTAGTATCTATCTGCCCCCGTGCTACGGTTATTATATCTATAGACTCCAACGACTCTCCCTGGATATCACATATTTAACTGGTCACCCCCTGGCCACGTTACAATAGTTTTCAGGTACCCGAACTTTACCTACCTATTTGTAAAGCAGTATTACTTTAATACTTCAAGTATCTTATTATTCCTAAGATATACCCATCCATAAACACGGTTTAAATCACCAAAATGGAATAGGAAGTAAAAGTATTTTATTAATTGTCTGAAATAAGTTAGCTAATATTTTGCAAGTAAAACTACATGTAATTATTATTTTGTATACGAAAACAAATGATCATTAGATACTTATATAAATGTGAGAAAGATGGAAACTGAATAATTTGTTTTTGATTTCATTATGTGAAATAATTCATAAGAATGGTATATGATAAGTAATCTTATAAATTATTTTCTCATATCTATAAATGTTAACGCCTACTTCTCATAGTTTAGGTATATAATTGGCTAATAATAATAATTATTATTATTAGATTTTTTTATGTCAAAATAATTTATACTTTTTTATAAATCAATTGAAGAATATTATATTAATAACTAATAAATAATTCATTAGGTGTCTAGGTATGCAATGTTTTTAAATTTATTTTTAAAAAAAATTTGAAGTTATTTATAATTAATTATAGTAAAAACAAAAATAAGTTATGTCACAATGAAAACTTGTGAATGCTTTATTATTAAAATTATGTGCACATCTTATGATAATCATAAAATATTTAGTTAGTCAAGTTTAAATAAAGTGAAAACCACTTTTATCCAAACATTTATACAATTTTCAATTTTAATAACTTTAAGGCTTGACAATTTTACAAGGTTCTTAACTAGTTATTCTTACAAAAAAAAAATCTCAAAAATACATATGTATGTGCTGTTTTTTGTATAGACATATTTCAATATAACATTTTGACCACATTAAATATTATTTAAACGTATAATAACGATTTATCCATTACCGATTTTTGTTATTATTCAAAAAATATTAATCATAAAAATTGAAACAATCCATTATTACCACTACGTTAAAGTCAATTTTTCATTTTCCATACAGAATGAAATTTTTAAAATATTTATAAAAATTTCAAACTATTTATACTGTTTTACGTTCTTTAGAATGTCATGGCTACATCTGTATTGACTTAAATGTTAATAACGGCTATAGTAATTAATATTATACAAAATACTAATAATACAATTATTAGTATTAATGTATTTTAGTATTTTACTATAATATTAGAATATATGTGATTTATATTTTGGCAAAAATTAGTTTAACCTATACCGTATTAGGTTTACTAATAAAAAAATAAATTATTAACAGTTATATAAAAAATATAATAGTATAGGTATGTAAGTATATTCTCATACATATAGGATGACAAATCGTCTCCGCTAAGAATCGTTTTTCGTATTTAATGATTCGCCATCGAATTCATATTTAATACAACCGTATTACAGCGACCTACTCAACGATGAGGTGCACTCGACACCTACTATACAGCAGAGTGTCTTCTCCAGGGGTTTTTTATCTTCAAATTAAAGCTTATACAAATTTTTCAACTTGATTTCCGAATTATTGAGTACATAATTTCTTTTTAGGTAAATCGATTATCGAATAACATTACTCTAAAATTGTTCATAAATTCGATACGCATAATAATATTATAGGTGCTTAATCTCTTGTGTTGGTACATATTACTATACTACCTACATAAATTTGCGTGCGTCTTCTAGTAAGTGATTTTCGAGAAGACCGTAGCATAATAAATTATGCAGATTATCGGCAATTTAATATTATTTAAATTGGCTTGGTCATTCTTTCGGCAAAACCGGTGTGTAAAAACCACTGCGGGGACGGACCGGGGGAAGAGTTCCGTGTCCGAGCTGAACACAATACGGCACACCACGGAACACAATAATATCGGCCCTTTCACTTAAATGTCTCATTTCTTACATAATTATTATTATCGTTGCCGGCAATCTTAACCTTTTCCCCGTGACATCAAACAATGAATCGTAAAACAGCATTCCGACGACGTTATATTCACTTGTGCACGGGGTAATAATAATTATTTCTATAATCACCGCGGCTGCGCGCGCAACGGATAAAACACCATCATTTTTTTTCCCGACCATCAATCAGCTGCCAGACTTTAAACTACTTCAAACACTTTAGCACCGCGTCCGACTGCAGACAATAATAATATTATATCGGAGGGCGTTGGGTAATACGCTACAGTCTCCGGTGATTTGTCGAATATAATTCCGCGCGTTCAGATGTTATGACTTATAAACCTTCTACTTACATCGAGTCGTCGACGATAAGTGATGAAATATTTCTCGTTAATTATACGCATCAATGATATAATACATTATCGTATTAGGTATGCTCCGAAAAACACCTAAACCGAAATGGAATAATCTAGGTATAATACTGGATATTCCCGAAATATTCGTAATTTCTGCACGGGAACGTTTCTTGAGGAATATTCTTAGTGGCACATTGCACATCGCACATCACTAGGTACGAGGTCGTAATCGTTTTATTTTGATATCGTTTAGGTATAGGGACATCAGGTATTGCGTTTGAACATTACCATTTCGATAACATAACGCATAAAAAATATTTGTATTTTTTATGTTAAAATTATACAAAACAAATATATTAAATCGGGGCTATTTTTTTTGTGTACCGTGAAATATATTAGATAAATAATGTTATGAGTAATATTACAAGTAATTTGATTCATTTTGCGTAATACATAATAATTGCTTTTGAGTAAAAAAAAAAAAACTGAATAAAATATTTTAAATATAGTATAATGTAAAAAAAACATTTATTTTTAATTTTTAAGTCGTTTTAAATAACGTAGGATGTTTTACATTTTTGTTTAAGATAATATAGCATTTTACTAAAGCCCATGTAGCATACATTGTTACATCACTTATTATAATAACATGTTTCTTGGTTGAAAAAAAAAGTTAAAACAATCTACCTACTTGTTATTATTCGAATTATTATTTCATTTTATAATTTCTATTACGTTTATTCAATAACACGATATTCTAATAATAATTTCGGTATTGTAAATGTTTATAATATACATTAAATTTACTTAATCGTTAATGTACTATGTAGGTTTCATGTTAGTGTTTGGCTCTGTAATCATGTGATTTAAAGTACCAGTAAAGTGATTCAAATATATACATACAAATATATATATTGAGTAAAAAATGACAAGACTAAACTGTTCTTTTAAAATTTCGTTTATGATTCTTATTTAGAATCCATACAATATTGTAAAATCAGTAATATGCTGACATTTACATATTTGCCAATAAAAAATAAAACGCACCTATATACTCGTGTTAATGGGAAGCCACTCAACAGCGCCGTCCGACTGCACTGGGGAATTATTATTTAATATTTACTTTTTGAGTAGAACTCTGGGCCAATTTATTTCGAGTTTTCTGTAGACTATTTCACTATTCTAGGGAATGAATAGGAGGACGAAAATAGCATTGTTTACTTACGATATTTTGTTTAAGACTCATTGACTTAAACGGGATTTATTTGAAGGCCACGGCCTTAGGTTATTTGAAAACCAACATCAATTGAACCGTTTTTCAAAGTCAATTATTTTAGCCCATAATTAGTGTAATGTTTGTCCTTTAACCTTATGGAAATATTCCAAAACTAAAAGTCGTGTCATTCGAAATAACTAAACAATTACATTTTTATTTGATCACGATATTCATTTCTTTCACCAATATTATTTGGCATTGAAAATAAATATTTATTTAGATAGTTAGATGTATAGTGTAATGTAAAGACGACAACACAAAGTACACATTATGATGTCATGTGATGGAAAATTATCATCTAATAGGAGCGTAATTGAGTACATTAGGTAGTGATTTCATTTAAATTGTCCAACATTTAAAGTCATATTTAATCGAGTTTACAAACTACGTCATATTCAGGGCTAAGTGGGTAAATTTCCTAAACATTGAAGGAGATTAAAAATAAATAACAAAAAAATCATATATTAATAATAATGTATAATATCCAATATGTAACTTAAAGTTATTCTGGTAAATTGTTTATTATTATTACGATCATAAAAAAATGTATTTACATAACATGAAAATCAATACTACTACAGATAATAACCTATAAAGAAATAAAGAATTAATCGTTTATAAAATAATTGATATTAAACTAAACACGTAAAAATATGATTTTGCTATTTTAAAATTTGAGTTATCTGAATGGGGGAAGGGGGAGGGGGGAGGAGGCTATTCTTTGTAAATATCAAATATCCAAGATATAGCGAATCTCAGATGTTGAGTAGGTCCTAATCGAGCGTCAAAACAAAAACAGAATGATGGAGAATCATATCACTATAAACAATTTAAAAATAATAATGAATCATCGTACTTGAAAAACAGTTTCTTTAAATTTTCCCAACTGTGCGAATTATATTTTTTTTAATGGCTTACACTCAGGGAAATTCAAGACACACAAAAAAAATATAACACAACATTGATATTGATATTACCTAATCTTTAGGTACCTATATATAGTACATTATGTACACGTATCTTTTTGATCACTTCTTCTATAAAAATAGAAATGTGTATAATTATATACTTTACGTCATCACTTCATTATCAGAACCGAAAGCTATACACTCACACCGAATTACATTTATTAGTTATTAGTGTTATTATTACTTAATTATTATCTATATCTTATGGTATGCCAAAAAATACTTCCGGAATCCATTATTGTGCGCTTCTGTTGTGACCAGAAACAAAGTAGGTATTATAAATACATTAAAATATAAGCGGCCAATAATTACAACGATAGAGTTCGTGTGATTTTTAAGATCTAAGATCCTGATCTACCCACTCTAATTTAGATTATTTTATCTATTATACCTGTTACTTGATTATAGGTATATTAATTATTAGGTATTTAGAAACTTATAATATTGATGAAAATAAAATGAGCGTCCGCATCATTGTCAATCTTGCGCCTAGTGTACGCGCTGAATAATATATTGTATTACACATTTGTTTTCAAATACAAATGATTTCAATGAAAATTCGGTCTCTTTATAGACTTTAATCAAATGTGTATAGGTTGTGCACATTATTAGCAATATATAAAATATGTGAAGTCGGTGTACTGAAAGGAAGATAAGACAGGAGGTTATAAGTAGAAACACGATAATTTACAATAATTTACTGTTGTATAGACAAGCGATTTCCAAAGTGTGTTCCGCAGTGTTGTCCGCGGGACAATCTCAAGGGTTCCGCCAGATGTGTGTGATTATTGAGGAAATTATTTTATATTATACTTGGAAAAAAAGTTTACTAAAAATTGGGGTTGTATGTGAGTTAGAGACATTGAGGTTCCATCATAAGGGTACCGTGGTCGTAAAAGTTTGGGAACCGCCGGTATAGATAGTTATAATTTTACAACTATATTATATTTGTTGAATATGTATAGTCTTAAGTTGTTATCATCTACCTGTTCTCAAATATTATATTTCAGCGTTAGCCACGAGGTTAAATGTTAAAATATATTAACCACAGTCTACAACTGTAGTAGTATTATGCACTAATATGCAAATATCTTAGCGTTATCATTCATTTCTTATTGTGCACAAGTAAAATAATTCCAAAGTAACTACTTAATTGTGTTTGGGGAGGATTTTAATTAAATATGGAAGTAAACTAGAGGAGGCTTCAATTGTTTCCTGACGTTTTATAGTGGTGGTAAAAATATCACCTCCACCCCTTGTAAGTTTTTTTTAAGCTTTAATTCATTAAATATTAGTTATAACAACACATTTATTTTTAAAACATTATGCTGTTCGAATATTTTTTTTTGTGTACGATTTATATAACTAGTAATATTACTAAGTCGTCATTATAATATTATTATTGTAATAGTCGATACAATTATTTGATATATTTTCACTATAACCTGATAATTCTACAAAGTTCAATATCTGATATAAAAAACTATATTATACAATCTATATCCCTCTATATTTTTAGATACAATAAATAAAAATATTTATTATATTTTAAAACTACAAAAAGTTACTCAAAGTTACGCAACTAAAGTACGTATTAAGTTTATTATTCCGACACGGAATCCGGGAGTTGCAGACTGATCCGTCGTTGACTTAGTGCTCCAATGTGGACGGATCGTGGACTCGGAGCTCTGTCGGAACGCGCTTCATTTAGGACTGTACACGATAACAGGGTCTCCCGAGTCCAAATCTGAATCCACAGATCGTTTTGACTGCCAGAAACACATCCCAAAACTGGTCCGATGACGTATGTCGGAACGACTGCCTGACAGTTTGAGTTTGCGTATTTCTGGCGTATTACGGAACGGCAAAACTCTACTGCGCACGCTCCCGTTATAATAATATAGTCTTTTGATAGCTTGACCGGAACAAACTTATAGTGATTTTTTCAAAAATATATAAAGCTCTACGTTTCCGATGTAAAAACTGTCGACATTTGTCTTCGAAGACAACCATCCGGACACATCCAGTGCAGATGGTATGGTTCCAATGGAGTGCCCAGCTTTTCTAAAAGAGGGATATGCATTTTTGACTATTCTCAGACCGCTCGGTAAATATACTTTCATCACTCAATCGTGTATTTTATGTGATCAAAATAAGCCAAATGTAAGGGGGGAGGGGAGATATGACACCCTCAACGTTCGCGCTCGAGCACGCCCCCGGATGGTTCGTCCGGACTAAAGAACGCGCGCAGACACTTGTTTGCAGACGGATTCTCAGTCGTGTGGTCGGCTTTACCATCATCTGTACACGGAATATTATGATATGTCATCTCGTGCAGTTGTGCCTACGCACAATCGGTACGTATCCATCGGATAAGATCGCAGATTATTTCGTCTATACTTGAGCATAAACGCTGCCGCGAACGCATCGCATGGAGGTATGGTAATATATTTACCCGCCTAAAACGTATTCGAAACCGATACGCGTTGATTAATATGTCAGGTACACCTGCATTCGACACGCAGCAAATATATACACGGATAATTTGCGTTTTGACTTTTGCAGAGACGGACGCATCGAAAATGTTTTTTCTACTTACCTATCCACGTTTCGTCCGCGTTTAGAAAACCATTTACACGCTCTCCCGTGTATATATAATCGTGTAAAAATAATCGTTTGACGCCCGAGGACAGACACCGTATTATTATTATTACAGGTAACGCAGTGCACGCGTAATGGCACTACAGTTGTAATACTGTGCCATATTGTACTATAACTATACACCGTACCGATTGCAGATAAAAGACGATGATTTACAATTATCATTCATCACATAATAATAGTATAATATAAACGCGACACAACGGTTTGACTCGGATCGCGTGATAACATTTGATCTTATATGCTAATAATATCCAATACGATATATCGACGTTTAATAGTGCGTATTATTCAGCTTCGCATATAGAATACAGACAGATGATAGGTAGGAACGACTGACGAAATATACCGGATTATCGTTCAGCGTTTAGGTACCGAAACATTTTTTTTAAAAACGATTATTGCTTTATAATTACAAAACCGTAAAACGGTTATTAACTGAAATAGTGGTACTTACTCATCTCTCTTACCTGTCCGTATTATATTGAATTTTACAGCGTTTACACGATATATACGTACAGGTATATGAATATTTGAAGACGGTTTTAATTTTGTTCGGCCAATCATCAATATTTGATAATTTAGATTAAAATATACTGCTCTGTATAAGACGTGTGTATAAAACATTAAACAATAATTTTGTTAATTTATAATTACGTCGCATTATCTCACTTAACTCCTAAGAGATATTTATTTATAATTTTAAAGGTTTTAAACGTTTAAATTCTGGATGGCACGATTTAGTTACTTAAACAATCGTATATTAGTAGCTTTAGAGAAAATTGCTACAATGGAAATATTTGAAAAAAATAATAAATTATAAATACGAGGTATATCCAGAAAGTAAGTTCCATTTTCTATTATGCGTTTGCATGAGAACAATTTAACTGCAAGAAAATGCACCTAACCAAAAATACAAAATTTCGATTATCAGTTTAACATTGTATGAATAAACGGTTATTGTGTATTACGATTTGGAAAACCCGCTAGTTTCTTAGGAACAATTGAATCATCGCAATTGCTTTAATGTTTTTAAAGTCACTATCGAGTATTTATTTTTGGCCCGATAGTGGTCCACCCAACTGTTTTATATCGCGATACTTTTAAAATACCTATACCTACGAATGATAATATTTACCTGTTAGTATTGTTTCATTACTGTTTTATTTTTTCTCTCTCTCTCTCTATTTCTAAATATTTAACTGAAATAATTAGATAACCAACTTTCCAACTTATGCCCACAAGAAAAGAAATATATTTTTCAACATTTTATTTCTAACTTTCCAATCTTAGATGTACAATATAACATATAAAATAGGAAGTGAATATTGTCGTATATTCTGTTACTTTATTTTTAACCTTAAAATATAATATAATATTTACGTAAACGTTTTTATCATTAAAGTATCGATTTTATTCCTTTCAAACTGTTTTATAAATAGTTAAACTTACGTTATTCATTTAAAAAATGTGTTTATTAAGATTTATGTAGCAATTAAAAGTATTTATTTTATTTTAGCAGTTTCAGTTTTGACGTTTTTGCATGTTGTACAATTCTTAGTTAATGACTAATGAATGTGTTTACTTGTAAACAGTGTAATCATCGGAGGACATATAACATTACTAAATTTCCAATGATTGGAGAAAGTCGTATATGTAAAGTTCATATAATTTTGACAAAATGTGTATCTTCTTTATATATACGAAACATCGGAAATCATACTTGCGTAATGACTTTTGACATATAAATATAATATTATATAAACTAGCTGAACGTTGTTTTTTATGTATTCATATTAAATTGTATTATAATATAGTATGTTGTATTATTATGCTACGCGAATGCTTGGAATTGTGATTTAAAACCTGTTTTAGAAGACGATGCATTTATGTTGATGGTATTAGCGAATGTGAATAATTACTAAAAACTTATGTGAGGATTTGAACGATTTAAAATTTATCCTGTACCTACATATATCTATTAAATAAAATTAATGATTTTTCGCCTAAAAAAATAGGCGACAATTATTTACGTAACAATTAAAACGTTTACTGCTTGTTGTTTTCTATTTTAATTTTTATACCATCGCGCCGTATTTACTTCTATTATGTAGGTAAATCGCATAGCATAAATGTATATACATTTTTTATTATAACTATAAATTTATATCGATTACTTGTTTATGTCTCAAACTGTGATTTCAATACACTTTGTTGTCATAATATTATCTTTGTGAGTAATAAAAACTAAATATGTCCATGAATCAAAATGTTGCCACGTTAGAATAAATTGAATTATTTATTTCTATATATTTTATTTAATTAGCGCTTCTGTATAATATGTGAAGTATGTGCATATAAATAATGTAATAATATATAGTCATACAGACAATAGAAAATACACACAGACACATATAATGTATAGTGTTGTACGTTTTTTTTTTTCACAATTAATTGCTTAATTGTTAAAGAACTCAAAATTGTTGTAATATCGACTCGTGTTGCGTGGTCGGCTTACACATTTTAATATATTATTATATTGTATACAAAATCCGTACAGCAGTCATCACAAATATTACATTATAATATTATATTTGTATACATGATATTATAATTATGATAATAATATGTAGTCCGGCCAAGGTCTTTCGACACACATACACGAGATAAGTGCGATCAAAAAGGGTTTCCCACATGATTAAGACACCATCCCCGTCCGACTTACATCCCGTCGCCAGCAGGCTTGTTCGTGCCTTCACACGCGCAGTCCTTCGGAATACACACACAATCGCTAAGTCGGTTTCCGTTTGACATATTATTATAATAACAATATACACATAATCGCGCGAAATTCCGACGGGATGGGTAAAACAATACAATTTTGGAATTATTGTTATTATTATTACTATACCCACCCTGACAGAATCTAGTGCTATAATATGCGGATAACAACACGATTACCTATAACGACTCGTCGGCGAAAAGGCCAACTGATGTAACCCAATTTTTTTTTTTTAAAGTGAGGTTAAAATTGAATAATATTTTTGACACATAAACACATTACATTTTGGTTAATTAACGTAAGCCACAACATCATTGATGGTTACACGTTATTTGGACGATATTCATTATTTTTCCAACGTAGTACAACCTACAGATATCCCTACTCATAGTTTTACGTAACCTACTTATATATCTACTTTGGTAAGTAATCAAATTATGAACAAAAGATGCATTCTTTTAATTCAATTTATACATAAAATTACTAGATATAGAGTTTTACAATAAGTAAAATTAACATAAAAAGGTTAATTTGGAACAAAGGTATAACTATTTTAGAGTCCTCTGTAAAATTTTGTTTTTGAGGGTTACCTCAGTTGGCCTTTTCACGCGCGTGCGATATAATATAATATAATATAGAATTGATGTTCTGGTTATAATTAGACGCAGTAGCGCACACACGGTTTTCTTCGATGAGGGTGGAGGTTTGTGTTTAATAATTATAGGTAATGCAATTGATATAAACATAAAAACTGTAAAACTTGGTTAGAATCATATTTATGGTAAAAGAGATGTCTGAGAAGGGAGGGGAGGATTGTGGCCATTCGAGATTTAACAATCCCTTCAGCGTGCGCCACTGATTCGATGTATATTATATTGTACATATGTATGAATATGTAAGTGCCAAATTTTTTTTTTAATCTCGGACAAGTGTATTTTCTAGGCTACAACTTTGGTATTTGCAAAAAAAAAAAAAAACTAAATTTTACAATTGTTTATAATACTGCATGATATGAGTTTTTCAGTTGCAGGCGAAGATTAAGGCTGGGACTTTGATGCACTTTGCATTGTTTTCAAATTTGATGCTCGTTTTAAAACATACGTTTCATATACATTTGAATCAGAATAAGAAATTTTTATTTTGTATTTTTTTTTTTGACAACATTACATTTTTAGGTCCATTATTTTTATTTTTTAAAGCATTTTAGGGTTTTTAAGGGCGTTTAAAAGAACATTAAAATCCGGATTTATTACAATTATTGTGATTTAAGATTTTTGCTTGAAAAAGTATTTCTGTAACGGACTAACAAGGATTTTACCTAATCGAATAATCGTAATTTTTCGAACAGATTATTGAGTATTGTATAACATAAAAATAGAGATTACCAGTGGCGACTGATAATAAAATGAGAATAATTCTTTTTTTCAGATTAATAGTCTACGCAGAAGTTTAGAAATTGTGCAGTCCTATGCAAAAATGTTAATCAAATTAAATTGAAAAATAATTTTTGATTCAAAACTTGTTTAAAACAAAAAAAAATCAAGTTCATTTTATAGACGCATTATTTTAATATTTTAGTACTTAAAAGCATTTTTAAGAGCTTCTTTGAGTTTTATAGTACATCGCATTTGCAGTCCTAGTGATGACTGATGATCGATGTAGCCGATCAAACATTTTGTCAATACATTTTTCATTATTAATTTCTTTTCTATTATTATAAATATTAGTCAATTATAATTTATAATAAGTACTATAATTGTTTATTATCAATCATTTCCTATTTTCCATTATTAATTACAAGAATTGTAAAAAGTAATATCATTTTCTAAAATTGTTGCATCAATATTAAAAGTTTTTAGTACTTACATGTTTTGAAAACATCTTTGGCATTTTATGACTATTTTAAAGTCATATTTCCTGATTTGACAGTTTTTAGTGCATTTTTAATAGTTGTGGTTTGTTGTGCATGTTTGATGGTTAGTGAAATTCTGAACAGTAACATAGACGAAATTAAAAATATGCGAGATTCTAATCTCGTAGCGAATATTATATATGATTAACTATAAGTAGGTATTTAATATTTATACTTCAGACTTTCAAAATCTACATAATTTTTATCTATTATAAATACTAAAATACAGTTTTCGTTGTCAGTTAGTACCACAGAGTGTTTAGTAAATATAGTTGAAGCAAACTAACTGCTGACTGTCAAAATTATAGAAATAAATTATTAAAATAAAAGATAGACGTGAAGAGTTGATAACTATGTACTATATAATACTTGATAACTATATAATATTTTATAGTTTAAACTGAAATTCAAATTATTGCTATGCTCAATGTTAAACAAATCCACGAACAAAAAAAAAAAAGAGAACAAGTAGGTAGATAATATAAAGTTATTTTCTGCTTTAAAGCGCATAATTTAGTTATTTTTTAGTGAACAACAGTAGGTGAATGCATATTCGGTGCTTTTTCTACCTGATAATTGCATTAGGATTCGAGTGTTAGTAATTTTTTTTAATAATATTAATCTGAAAGTCTGCAGATAGTTTTGTGAGAACAAACACACAAACAAACGATTGTGATAACGAAATTCAACACCCCTCCCCATCAAAAAAAAAAAAAACCTAAGAATATCTCCACTGCATGCAGATACATCGAACATGTACAATATGTCTTATGGGTTACTGACCAATTTACCGCGACAGTAAGTTGTTAATATAATTATGAGAAGTTATGAACTGAAATTACAAAATATACCAATGATTTCCGTCTGTCGACATCATCGGACAACCATCAATCGATATTGGTTTTGGGACGGGGCCGGGTGGTAAGTACGTAGAGCCGGGTTCATGACGTCGTGGTAACACTCTCGGTGTTGCACAAATTTATAGGATGACCTAAGCCATAAGACATATATACATATCAAAAAAAAAAAAAAAATAAAAAATAGCACCATGCATTTTACCAGGTGCAGGGTAGGTGCCGCCGGACCTAATCCGACCTAACCCGCACGAGTATAATATTATAATGACATCATGACGAGTGTGTTATCACTGCGTGTTGGACTCAATGCACCTATATTAAGTTTTCCTTATTTTTTTTTTTTTTTTCATTTTTTCTTTCATCGCGGACGACCGCCTTGACCCGGTTTCTTCTCGGCACGAGGACGGCTGTAGCGGCACAAGACTACACAGTACATCATCGCCGTACCTCTATAATATATATACAGTATGACGTACACAGTGTTATTATAATATAATATGTATTATATTATTTCTTCCCCCGAAGTTCGGACAAATCACAATAATAATAATAATAATAATAATAACATTAATACGCGATCGCGGGGTCCGGCGCTCGCTCTGGTGGACGGGTGGGTGGACGGGTGGGTGAGGGGGGGGCGCCGACGGGAGAAAGGAAGACGACACCCTCGACGTGTGCGCGTCTGGAAACATCATCATCGTAGTCGATGTCGTCCGCGCCGTAGTCCATTCACGTCCGTAATCGCGAGTTGGAAACACTACCGGTGCCCGAGCAGCGACCTCACACTCGCCGATTTATATAACATTATACTTGCGATTCCGCGCGTTCGACAACAACAACAACAATTTTTATTATATTTTACACGCGCTAGGTATATTATAATATTGAATTTTACCACATTATTATATTCTTTCAACAATATAATATCGTATCTACGCGACTAGTCGACGACGACGCGTCTTGTGCCGAACATAATCGACTCGACGGATTCAACACACGCGCCGCATAAGCCTTACCGCGTGTACCAAGGTATATATATATATATATACTCGAACCTTCCCGAGGCTATATATATATATATATTATATACGCCCACACACTTATCGAACCCTAGCCGCCGTGTATTTACTAAACCGGTAAGTCGATATCTATATATATATATAATATATATATAGATAATATGATTACGATGTTTGATCTGCTTATGTTATAATATGTATAGGTATACGAACCGAGTCGACAGACCTACCAATTATATTACATTCATATTATATTAATACTCGTTTTGTATATATGTACCCGTATCACCTATTATGTGTTGCATCGACGATATCCAGCCACCACCACACGTTACAAATGTGCACGTATATAATATATTATTGTAAACGAAGTTATTTTGGGTCTGAACCGATACTTTATATACTTTTTATTATTTTTTTTTTCATATTATTAAATTGTTGTTATCACTCGCAGTACAAAGTATACACCTATAATAGTTGATCAACCACCGTAATATAATAGGCATTGCAATGTTCAATGACACAATTTTTATTATTAATGCTTTTTAAAAAAAAAACATTCTTATACCATTCGCATAACGAAATAATAATATGTAAATTCCAATCTAATCGATATTTGGTTCATATTTTTCTAAAAAAATGTACGTAATACTTTTTATCAAAATGTTTCTGAAATACAATTTAATCTATATGGTAAAAGTTCACCGATATTTATAAATTCGTTGTAGGCAATTTCACAAAAAACTAAAAAGTTATTATTTCTAGATCAAACCATTTTTTTAAATTAAATTTTACAAGTATAATGTGCGATGTTGTATATCACATATTTTTTAGGTATTTTTAATTATAATGAAGTGTTGGCCGTTTGGTAATATTGTCCTATATACAAAATAATTTTTTGATTGCAATAAATCGCTCAAATTACGGTAATTTACAGTATGGTTATGGTAACCATTACGTATTTTAAACAAAAAAATGTAATAATATGTTCTAAATAATTTGATATCATGACGTATTCCTTCAATTTTGTTTTGAAACGAATGCTCGCAGAGTATTACGATGAACTAATTATTATTGTATTTGGCCACGATTTGTACTGTGAATCATTGCACGACTATGACCACGGAATAAGGGCATCGTAGAACCCTGTAGTTTGAAAGCATCATGACTAAAGCGATTCACGATAAATGTACTTTCAGTTTTTTTCTCTTCAACCGGTATAGTACGTACAACAAAACAAAATCTATTCGATATCAAATATGATCTGTGGTAAACATAATAAAGTAGACGTTGCCTATATAGTTACTCAATATTTCAAAAACAATACCAGAGGGCTCCATTTATAATAGTTGTCAATTCGTTTTGGACTTTTATGATATATTATTATGTATATAGTATGGTTGGGCAGGTATATGTTTTGAACTTTTGTCGCTATTTATGTTCTATTTTAATTTAACAATCCTTTAGTATTCTTATAGTGCGCCAAAATCGTCGTTTAAATTTTTTATTACATAATTTTATTTTAGATATCAAAGATTTGATATCCTTTGAATAGACAAACACTAAAACAGTTATAAGATTTAGAAAGACGCATAGCTGTGGATAATATGAATAATGTTCAATCGTACGCAGTACAGTAGCAGAAGGCATCAGTGATAGACGGAAGGGTTTGTTTAGCGGGATGCCTAAAACATCCCACTAAAAAAAAAAAACCATTTATGCAAACGAAATAATGGGTATATTATTGGTATTTACATTAAAAGTACATAGCTGAAAAACGAAATTTAGCGTTTCTATAATAATTTGTATATTAGACAGTCAAATTTAAGAAAAAACAAATACCTACTTTTCATATGTAGGTATAATACCACTATAATATTATGGTCAATATTCATTACACACGGCACCACACACATTCTTTGCATATATAATATGTGCACTGTAAAGTGTTAACTTTGGAAGTATTTTTATTAAAAATTACAATAGATAATCAAAATGTAAATTTTTTTTTAAATGTAGTGTAGACGAGATTCAAAGAGACGCTTTGACATTGTACAATACATAAACGATCTACCCAAGTTGGATTATTTCCAAGCGTATTGAATTGCCGAAACAGGATAGAACCGATGCATAGTGCTGTTATTATATTATGGCATGGTCGTTTATTAAATACTTTACGCAAACACAATAGGCGGACTATTGAGAATGAGACTAGTTTTCACGCTCGCCTTAATGAAATATGTATGGCAATTTATTTCTCTCTGATCCGGAGGCGTATTATGTTTAAACGAAATAATTGCTTCAACATAAGTTATATAATATTGTATGTATACCTACAGTATAGGTAGGTAACTTCTTTACGTCGCATACTACAAATAACAATGGTCAATATATCAAAAAACAAGATATCTTTATTGGTATAAAATTCAAGATAAACGACCATACGAAGAATAATATCGATCGCGTAAGTTTTAGAATATTATTTCTGAACGTATTCTTGAACGCACAAACATTGTTATTATACTAAAAACAAATTTCACTTAACTATTAACGTCTCCGTAACAAATGGAATATTTGAATTTGTTTATTTGCAACTCGATTGTTTAAACTAGTTGTTTAAGAATTGCAATAAGACGTAATGTTTGAATGCGATCAATCGACAAGATTATTTAGTCTGGGGTCTTATTGAAGCGTTAATAATACAATAGAGTTATTACGAATAGGTATGATATGTCTTAATAAACTGTGAACGTTGAATTGTTAATTGGGGCATCAAAATATTACTTAATCCAAAATCGTTTTCCTATCACGGTACATGCATTATGTATTTATGATATCATATTATTATGTATTATGTGATTTAAATGAAACCTAAAAAAGAAAAAGAAAAATATCATTTCCATAGTTTGCATAGCTACTCATAATGAAATTACAGTTTACGGCATTTCAAATATTTCGTACTTAATTTAATTTACCGCGATAAAAATGCACGAATAAGGTCCAAGATTTCCCGTTTAATATTATATTTAAATGCATTGAAAGATTTACTGTAAAAAAAATGTCAAAACTTAAAACCGTTTAATAATTAATGTCTATGCATGTTGAAAGAGTGACTAAAGCACTAACCTTACTTAACAAAAGGTAGTTCCCATTGTTGGAGGTAGTCACAAAAAGTCATCACAAAAACCGTTTATAAATGTTAAAATCATATTATTATGGATCAACGTTAACACAAAAACACATAACGAAAAATACTGTTCTGAACAACCTACCAATTTTAGGAACAATAAGAAAATTATTAATTTATTTTAGATAATTTTATATTTTCTGTTGACTATTTCATTTAAAAATTAAATGCGTTTATTTTCAAATTTAACTGTAGGAATATTAATAATATATAGTAAAAAGTGTTAAATGTTCAACTAATCCAAAACTGATAAATAGTAATGATAATAAATTATTGATATTATTTCTTGATAAACTATATTATATTAAGCGCATCAACAGCTGATGTCGAATAAAAGCTTAATTTTGAATTACATTTTTTGATTAATATGTTAGTTAATTTAAAAAAAAAACTATAGTCTTTAAACTTAGTATAAAACTAAGTCGACAAAAAGTCGGTAAAAAGAATATTAAATAGGTACCTATAGGTGTCTACAACTTATCTAAGTTGTGATTCAAATATATACAGTTATACGGGGTTTAGAAGTAACGTATTATCATTGTATTATTTTAAAATCATTTAAAACGGATCCTGTGTATAGGATTGAACCTAACAATATCACGTGTTCGCGTTATGATCGTTTAAAGTTATTATAGATCTACTAGCACGCGTTCGAAAATAGTAGTGAACCGGTTGTAATCGTTCAGCATTAATGAAACGGCTTCAAGCCACGGGGCGTACACAAGGGAACTAATGCGAATTTCATTTGTCATTATTCCCGGTGCACTTGCGGCTTCCCCGGGGTTATATTATATGAAAATATCCGTGACGTACACGTATTTCCGTGTTGATAAAGACCTGCAGCGTGCTCATTAACCAGCTGTGGTGACCTATGCTCGATTTTAGATAGCCAAACACATGCGCCTATGTTACTAATCGATTGTTGTACACTGTAAACCCATCAAAAAAACGTTTTTTATTCGGTCCCGTTCGCAGTTTGAATCCGTCCAAAAATACAGATTATATAACTATTTAGAAATGGCAATATTTGATTGGATAATATTGTACGCGTGCGATACAATTTATTGTACACTACTGAAGTTTTTTGGGAATATATAAATTCATGTTATACTTTTTTGCACGCATAAATATATTATACAATATACCTACTCAATGAAATATTATTCCACAGTTTTCGTGTTATTATCAATTATTAATAAAACAATACATAATATTATGGTTTTGAAAGTATACAAGCAATACGATTTTTGTGCCCATAGAGTAATATTTAGCCTGTCGTTTAAAAGTAGGAAATTATTTGGGGGAAGGAAATAGGCTAAACCTAAAGAGTAACTGGCCAATGCGTGCGATTGTTGGACACTGTCTGATCAAAAGGAAAGTATACAAAAATAGTTGTGTCATGTTTTGTGAATCAAAGTAGTTGACTATATAGGAAATAATTCGTAACAACAAACAGTATAATATTTATCCAAGTTGATTATGATGAGAATAAAAAAAAAATATGGTAGGTATATCAAGTAGTGACATAACTTTATGGCATACACATTTTAATAGTATGATAAAATTATAAATATTGGTTAATAATATGTTATTTATATAGGTATTCTATACATTTTAATATCATATTATGGCATAAGACTACATGCGTTGTAGCTCACGGTAATATCTTGGCTTAACATTTTAATTTTTCATTATATATAGATACCTATGGTGCTTTATTTGAAATGTGATATTTAGTTTATCGTTCTGAGTGTAAAATATTATTTAATTTAGAATCTATATGATCATCATTCATCACCAATATTGATCGTAAAAATATTTATGTTAATCGTGCAAATCCTATTGGTAGTTATAACTTATAAGTGCTTATAACTATAATCGTCAGCATTATATATATTATGTTTTAATTGCATAACTACCTATTTTTTGTAGTTTATTTTTCATACGATTAATTACATTCGATTTAAACACATTTTAGGTATAATAATGTACTGTAGAAAAATTATTTAAAATTAGATTAGTTCTCAACTCAATGGCATTATAATGTGTTAGGCGTGTATATAAAATGTGTACGGGTGTTGCTTTTATTTTAGGTAGGTATTAAAAAATTATATTATGGCCTTAAAAATAAAAATACACTAATGTTATTTTTTTTTATATATATAATATATATAATGTTACTGTATCTAGGTCCACGGTCCTTTATAATTATTGTCTAGGAGTAGAGAGTTTTTTTCCTATTAGACTCCGTCACTTTGTCGTGACAAAATTTAAATCCAAATTATGCTCGTTCAACCCATCAGTCTCGGAAGGATTTCAATTTGTAGTCCAACACGTACCCAACATATAATTAGTGCAAGGATTTGCGTTAGAATTTTTTTTATATACTTCGAACTTATTGTTTGTTGTTTTATTTAATTTAATTTGTGGGGTCGAACGGTCGACCTCCAACTGTCATGGATGGAATACTGAAGATTCTCTCACTTCGCTCTAATGACGTTTCACAACTTCTTTCTTATCGCGATAATGTTTGCTTTTGTTTAGGAAAAAAAAACTGTGACACCGAATCCCCGAGAACTGCCTCTATATTTCATAACACAGCGAAATCCACGGCTTACATTTTGATATTTAAATTATAAAAACAAGATTATTACATGACTATAATGTAGTACAATCGGCCAGAAACAAAATGAAATTATCTATTAAAAGTTTCTCACGTTATTTTTATTCTCACCTATAAAATATACTTACTACCAAAGAAAGGCTAGATTGCGTGATCTACACTTAACAAGTTACATTACATTAAATACAATTATAATATTATGGATAAAATAGTACATTATATATTAAAAAGAAAAATTTAAAGAATAATTAAATTATTGAGTTTATTTTCTGAGTATGCTTTGTTATCATGTCATTTTTAAAATTGTCAAAAATACCTATTATTTAAAACATAAACAATATTAAGACTGGTTTATCTATAAAATAGACAACTCTTTATTTGAACTATTGATATTGAAGTAACAACTTCATACTCAATGGTTATATAGGCAATTTAACTATTCATTGCTTTTAGTTTTCGGATTAAGTATTTTACTTTTATTTTCATAAGCCATTAACATTTTTTTCTATAATTTCAAACAAATTCTTAGTGAATGTTTAAATATTTTTAAAGCCTTGGAAATGTATTTTATTAATTTTCAAATTATTAATGTCCAAAAAGCATCAATACAAAATAATGTGTTTTATCAAAATCCTTCAATTAATAGAATGACCTCCGTTTTCAATAATTGAAAAGAAATTGTTTGCCAATATTTGCTTTTATTATAAAATATATAATATCTACCTATATGGGGTTATATTTCATGAATATTTTAGGACAACTATATATAAAAATAATATTTAAAGTTATATACTTTAAACTACCACTTCTCTAACCTATTTTAAGTTAATAAAAATATCATTGTTCCATCATTATGTAATTTCCTTATTTTAAACATACATTTTTCTTATAGTAAGCACTTATACTTTATTATGTATGATGTTATAAGATATACCTAATATATGAAAAAGCATTTCATTTTCTGTTTGTTTAGCAATGAAAAATTAATTTATAATTATTTACATTTGTATCCACCTCGTGAACTAAATTCTTTTTTGGTTTTATAGTTTTTATTAAAAACCTGTAATTGTGTTGGGTAATTACTAATTATATGGTTGAAACATTATAGCTAGTCGATGAGTCGATCCGTTTTTGGATTATTTACGTAGGCACCCACTTAATGGATTTGGCAAATTAATTACACGAATTCATTATACGCGCATACAACCATAACTCACTTGTTTGTAATAGTGGCGTATTATAATAATTTATTTCAATAAAACAGTAATCATATCTATAACATATAGGTATCATGTATAGCCGCCTATCGTCAGGTCACGCTTCATCGTAATTTTTCAAATCGTTAAAACGGCCCTCTGAACAGCTACCACTTCTACTAACCGTGCGTTTAGGTCACCATCACGTCTCTAAATTGAATGTTATATTACTATACATGTTATTACTATATTATAATAATAATGCGTATGACGGATTAAGTAACATACGTGCCAATCGTGATTAAAATTCGTCGTTCATGACCCATTTGATCCATTAAATATAAATACATTCAAGTTGCCCAAGTGCAGCAGCGTACGCTCATTTGCGAGGCACTAACAAAAAGAATTTCTAGTGTTGTATGTACCGGCGGCGTATACCGCGCGCGTGATTAGAAACACAATATTGGGTAGTTAGTTATATGTATAGTTTTCATCGGTTTCCGCACTTTTCAGCAGATTCGCGAGCAAACAATGATGGTAAAACGTCACTCGTCGATTGAAATACTGAAATCGTTTATTGATCTGGTTAGGTTATCAAAGAAAAAATCAAAATTATTTATTGAGTTATTTGAAATTAATATTCTGTGGAACGGTGCGAATAGACTATAATTTTGACGACAAGTAGTCGTATATAGAACTTTTTGACACACGAGTATTAGTTTGAGGGACGGTTTAAGGTATTTGGCTAAGTAATTCAGGATATACATAATTAAAGAATTAAGTTATTTGTACGACAAAGTCACATAATGTAATTTTTTTTCTTTTTTCGAGCGATTTAATGCTATAATTTCACTGTGGAGTATTTATACGACGTGTGCAATCGTATGTATAAGTGTATTTATTATTTGGAATTATTAAGTTATACCATATCTATATTATGGGCTACGGGTGAAGTTTTAAACTGTGATTTTATTTTTTCAATACCGAACCACAATCTAATATTCTAATGAGTGTTTGCAATTTAAATTACGATCACACAATTGCACTTATTATGCCGGATTGCGTAAAAAATTGATTTATTTAATGGTTCAATAAAATTGAATGGGCCAATCATGGGCCATTAAATCATGCTTAAAGGACCATTAACTCGCCTTTGATTCGTTAAAATATGTTTAGTAATTGATAATAATTGTTTTCAAGAAACCCGGAATTAGTATTTTAAATTTTAATAACAGTTACCAAAATGCAATCAAATGTAACGAGTACGTATGGATGCAAATTTAATTTTCACAAGCATTTATGAAAAAAATAAAATGGTAGGAAGAAAAAGTGCCAAGTATATTAATGCGCAAAATTGATTGTGTGTAGATATTTTCCACGCGTGCTTTGAAGAATTGGGAAATTCAGGAAAAGAATTTTTGAAAACTAAAAACGGGTATTTGAACAAAACTTAATTATTACCGCGTGGGTGTAATATTTAAATATTAAATACCTGTACCCATTAATCGGACTAGGTATTTTAAGAAATGTATCAAAAGTTTTAAATACCGTAATATCATACAATCTAGGGTGAACGAATTATGAATAAATTATTAATTTCGTGTTAAAATGATAAATAATATTATAATGGCTAGGTGCTGCTTAGCTATTATAATTTATATTTTAAGAAACGGCGTATCAGATAAAGAAAATAAAGACGTTTATATTTTTTACGTTTTTTAAGTTTCTTTCTCGTAAAGTCATAATCCGAATTATCTTATCGTTTATTTTTATTTCAAAATTTCACTATTTACCTACCTACCGCGTGTTCTAAATTATTTCAATTTACTTGATTGAACAAAAAATACAGTTATATCAAAATCTGCGGTACGAGTAAACACCCACGAGGAGACTATTAACTAACTGTTGATACTTCGTCAACAAAAACAACACCGGCGACAAAATATTACGTAAACACGTGCTAGAAAAAGACATATAGTGAAGCGCGTGTGTGTGCGGTTTTATGGTGATACGAGCTTTCCACATAATATTATTATATTTTATTCCACAGAGTCATACGGCGTACAGAACACAGCACCTAGGTGCATGTTATAGTATGCTCGTACTGAAATACACCAATTTCTCGAATCCGGTTATAAATCGCACTATAGGGGAACTGTTTATAACCGATTTTTATCAAAAAATAAATTATTTACTACCGGCCGATAAAAACACACGACTACACGCGCGCAGTGAAACCATAATGAAACCGCTGCCGCAGCACGATGGTATTAGGTATTAGGTACTCCGAGTGGCCGTTGCGTCACGCCAAACTGGAAACGCAATAAAACGCAATATTTTTATTTTAGATAACCCATCGCAAGGGACATTCATTGTGCGGACATTGATTACCTATACCATTATTATCACCATCGTCATTAAAGGATATATTATAATAATATATATTTCAAGTGTACCTATATAATACCTGGCCACCTATACTTAGTATTATAGGTATAATAGGTAGGTGCCGCAGCAGTGAGCCGATTATGAACAATAAATTGTTGTGTCTGGTCGTTGCGTAACTGACGACGAGGCATAATCTGGTGGTCGGAAGCACGGAAAAATGTCACGGGCAAGAGTGACTTTGAGAATAATATATAAGCACTGACTGTATAAACGAAAACCTGTTATTTTTTCTGCACGTCTTTTCCGGGGACTGTGACGTGACGCGTTTGCCGGTTTTTTGAAAATATTTTTACTCTTTGCAATCACACGCACGCGCCATATTATATTGTTTTTCGTAATTCGTATTATAATGATGTGTATTAAAATATTGTGTTTATGCATGACACATCATGTACAGTGCGGTCTCCCGCGGCTTATTATAATCACGGTAAATGTTACCAATCGCGTACAATAATTGTTGTCGAAAAGTGTATAAGTTCGCCAATTTGTGCCAATATAATATATTATAAAAATATGTAAATCAAATCGATAACCGCTGTAATCGATAGGTCGACGCGTAATGTTCTCATTCTGAGCGTCATATAATATTAGCGAATACTTAACAGTTAAACACACTATCGAAGTTATCGTCTATAATTATAGCTTAGTTATGAGTTTATAATCAATAGATATACAAATATCGGTACCAGGACAAAGTCTTAAGTGTTAGTGTTGTACCGAAATACACTTCGTTCGTACACTTTTAGTGGTATCGAGACTGTTATACTATGACAATGCGTGCTTGCGTGTATATTGAAGTGTGAAAATCAGTGAAAAACATTGCACCTACAGTATAATTATTAATTTATACGTATTTCCATTTAAATTATTTTTTTTAAACAATTTTAATTCTGTAAATTAAATAATCATATAAAACATGTTTATTTTAAAAGAATATATTTTTTTTTATAATAATAAACATGAATATATATAGAGGTATTCAATTGAATATCCAATGATGATACGAGTGACATATTATGTTAACACGAATTTTAAATTCTAAGCGGTGCGATTTATCATCTATTCATCTATGGATTTTACTATAATGTATTTTTTTTTTTATAAATTTTTAAATTGTTGTGTCTGTAATTACCTTTTAATGCAGTGAAAATTCTTAGATACTCAACTTAAATATAATTTCTAGTAGGAAAACGAATCTGATTGATACTAAGGGTAGTCAAAAGTAAAAAGCTCCCAAAATTTTTCAAAATAATTCGAAAAATAAAGAAACATTTAGAGATAAACAGACATTTTTACGTAAAACCAGTTTTTAGAAAATCAAGTTTTTTATTTTCTTGTATAATTAAAAAACGAATAACTGTTGATACTTGAAATATTCGCCAAATGTATATATTAGCATTATTTATACATGGTATAATTTTCAAAATGATTTGATTCTTTTTGAGATATTTATATAGATATTTGAAATTTTTGATTTTTTTTTTGGGGGTTGTTATTCTACAAATATCGAAAATTATGATTCAAAGTTGTTCATAATGATGAGTTGTTTTTACTAAACCTCAAAAATCTAATAAACATATAATTACAGTTTTTCTTATAGACATTTTAATTTCAAATATTGACGAAATTGAATATTAAACAAAAATTAATACAAAGATGGTTATTTTGCTGCAATTCAAAAATATTCGTTGAAATATTTACGTCTATAACTATATTTTACTATACGCATTACGTAATGATATTTTCAAAATATTTACTATATAGTAATTAATAGCAATATAGATAGAATATGGCACCTAATGTATACTTAGCATAATATTGGCTGACCACCTCCGCTCAGAATCGTTTTGTTCGCGAGTTTTATCCTAGAATTAAAATTTAATACATCCGTTGCAGTGACTAACTCATTGACTACACCAGACTACTTTTACTGTACAGCAGAGTGGTTGCCTACTTTACTCATTTATTTATTTATTTTTTTTTATTTGACATACGTTTTGTGGCTTTTTTCAAATTTCATTTGGTGTTATTGGTCAGTTTATGTTAACGCAGTTTGATCAGTACCAAAACGATTACCACCTATACATTAAGCGACGACCACTGTATTTTTATATGTATATTGCATAATATATACTATTATTCTATATATTTTATAACATTATAACATCTCGAACTATTATAGAATAAACATTCGAGTTCCTGTCATCGTCATTCGGAATTACTATGTGGTATACATTTATTATAATGGTTATAGTCTAATCATTAGACCACACCAAACGTATACATTATGTCATTAATCATTTTTATTTATCGGTACAGCTCGCAAAGCCCTGTTTATATATTATGCACATAATTGCGGCAAAATATTTATGACAATATTCCATCTTTATTATACATCATTATTGTTGAGTGCGAACGGAATTGTGTGTAAAGTACAAACGCAATATCTGTGTAGGTTACCCGCCCATATAATTTATAAAGTAACCAGTAACTGTCACTACAGAATGGAAAATGGATATAATAATATGTATGTAACGAGGTATCGAATAATTTACTATAATCTATATATTTTTCTTGCGGATTTTTAGCCATTTTTATTCACTGATGAAAGTCTCTTTTTGATATAACCTATTTCGTCTTTAAAAATAAAAAAAAACCTCCCTGAAAATAAACTCTATTTGTATTCAACTTTTATATACTTTTTGAACGATAATTCAAAATTTTAATAAGAAAATAATATGTTAAGTAGCCATTAAATTACCATCATAGGTACATATTACTATACAATCGAGTAGCAATTATTATTATAAATTTTAAATGTTTAATTAAATTCAACGTACCTATAGTGCTAAACAACAATGTATTTAACATTGTGTCTTTGATTAATTTACATATTTTTTGTATTTTTTGTATTTGTTTCATCTTTTGTGAATCAACAGAATGCATTTCTGTTTTAAAATATCATCGAATTACTACACATCAAAAAATATTTGTAATTGTTGATACTGCTACATTTTAAGCATATACTAATTTGATTAATTTTTACACAAGGGATTCTTTTTCCATTTATATTTTTTTCCCTACACTTTACCTACTTTTATACAAATGTTTGTGTGTATAATGTTAATTTAACTACTGATTTTTCTTTTTTTTGTCCCACAAATTTTTTAGACTCTAGATAGTATTTAGACAAACACTGGATGCGCCCAATTCCAATTATTTAATTGTATTGCAATAAATTTTCATCATGCGTGAAATGAACTAAAATGTGTCAATAATAATATGTGATATTATCTATAATATGGTATTAGATACACAACACACATACCTTGTTATTATGCACTCATTATACATATCTAATATTAATGCAGCGTTAGAATATTGATGCATTAAAGATCCTTGAGAGTTTTTCATAAACAGATCAAATTTATTGTGCTATAAGCTCTTTTTATATATTTTGATTTAAAAATATAAAGGGAATACTTAACGAGCTTATATTAAAAAGTTATGTTCATTATATTTCTATTTTTTATTATAAGCTACTTTTCAAAACGTATAACTTTTTTGTATTTATATATTTCAAAATTTTCGGATTTCATTAATTCATATATTATGTACACATTTTCAGATCGAATTGATTATTATAAATAATTTAAAACATTTCATAAAAACTTTAATGCACTGAAAATCCTTGAGAATGTTTAAAAAAATTATGTATATTATGTACTATAAAAGCATTTTACATTCATTTTAACGCACTAAATATTAAAACAGACTTATATATTTATTTATAAATGGACATCATGTAAATATCAATGTTCTTAATAGAGTTATATTAATTTAATTTACTTAAAAATAACATGATTTTGACACCAATATCGAATACATAGTTAACTCAAGACTAAATATGTAATGAATACAATATTAAATTTAGAAAAACTAACGAAAATAAACCGTAAAAAACGCAATAGTGAAACTTGCAGATACATGATAAAGTCTTATTCTTTCACATGCATAAGGATAAGCCGGATATGGATATAAGGATTATAATATACGATACCAGTTTTACCCGTTTCACTGTATTCCCGTTTATCGCGAGAATATTACTATGTACCTGTGGTATATAAGTATATAGGTCACAAGTGTGCACATGGAAGAGATGGGGGGGGAGTAGAGTGGACTTTTTTCAAATATAAGACGATCATATACTTCGAACCATGACTGATATTTATAAATTATCAATAATAATTTGCAAGGATTGTGTTACCAAAGAGTGCTGTCCTCCCTGCCAGCAGAGTTTGCGCACGCCATTGATACAGCTCAAGGTATCCCTACAGGTGCCTTTCCGTGGTATCTACTACCTATATTAGTGGTTCTTAACCTTTTTTTGAATGACGGAACAGTTGACATTTTTTTAAGATTTTCGAGGAACACGGCCGTAAAAAAACGGTATTTATATAAGTTTTTGAATTTTATAATATATTTATTAATGCATAATATATAGCACAAAACATATTAGTCATCCAAAAATAATACAATTAATAAATGCAATTTAAAAAAATGTCTGAATAAATTATATAGGTTCCAAAATATCACACTGAGAAAAATTGCCAATTTCCTACCATATATGTATATTGAATCACACCTTACATAAATATCTATATATGAAAATCATAAATGAAGAAACCAAAAGTTAATATAAATGATTCCATCTACGCATTAATACTCATCCGAATCCACTTATTAAAAATTTAGTAACATTAGTCATCTCTGGAAACCTTCCTCGTCACCTTAAGCGCAAGTGGTGTTGCAGAGACCTGCTAGATAATAATCCTTAAATCAAAATAATAATAATAATAATAAATTAAAAATAAATAAAAGACAAAATTGTGAGGGAGTGTCTTCTTTAATCAAGTCGATCAAGTTTCCTTTTAGTGGTTTTTTTTCTTTATACAGCTCATATTCTTATCGTGTCTGCTGATACAGATTGTGTATTAAAAAAAATTTACAATTTTTAATGAGATACTTTGCATATTTAATGATTTTATTTTTGTTTACCACTGATTTAAACATTTTGGCGAAACACTTATTTCAAGTCCACGGAACACGGAACACATGTGTTCCGCGAAACATCGATTAAGGACCACTGACCTATTATATTTTAATGTTTATATCGATCTACGACACTGTTATTATTCGACACTAGGCTCGCGTATACTCTATTTTATAATATATTAAATTATACTGTGGGTGCACATAGAACTGCAGGTACCCAGAGTAACCTGACATATACGAGGAGGTGCACTGTATATTCGCGTGTACTATATTATGTGACCGTAAAGTTTTACAACTGTGTAAATGTACAATAATAATTGTCTGTAGCTCAAAACGTCGATGATAATGATATTATACAATCCACGACAGATATCGGTTCCGCCGTCCGCAGCCGATGACGGTCTTCTCTCCTACGACTTACGAATGTGTATTCATACCTACAACCCGTCCCACGTTTAAGCGCATCTCTCGCTTCCTACGAACGATTGTTATTTTACTTATTACACATATTATATTATTATTAATGCATTCAGAGACTCATCATTGGCCGTTTCGTCATAATAAATACACACACACACACACATTTATATGTATATACACGCACTCGTGAATCACTGTTGGATCACGGTCCATATAGATCCACACCATCGTTTATTTGTACCTATATATTTATACATAATATCGTGTAGGTATAATACATAATATTATTATGATCATACCGCACTACATGGCTTTCACTATCGGTACAGACGTGCACTTCGAAACGGGTTGAAATCGAATCTATCCGAAACATGCACGCGAAAAAGTATCAACACTTATATCATCGTCTCGTAATGAATAAAGCAAAAAAATTAACACATTATGTGTGTACATTATTATTGTTTGATTGTATATTATGAACTCGTGATTTTTCAAAATGTAATCTATGCACGAGAATATAATATAATATTATTATTTAGTTGGAAATACGCGGAGATTTCCGTTAAAGTACGGAACGTAAGGTTAACTCAAACGTAAAGTAGACTCGGATTGTAAAATACAAAAAAAGGACTTAACGCACGTGAAAAAAATCATATCGAAATATGCCTTATTATAATATCAGGATATTTAAAATTCCCAGAAATATCGACATTAATACAGTTAAGAATATTAAACAGTTAGACATCTAAAATATAATTGCCAAGTTAACAAAATACATCTAATATGAATTCCCATGTGTAACTGCATAATATGTAGACACACATTACCTATGTTATAATATTATCTAATAAAAAACGTAAGACCTATTTATAATGTGTTGTTAACTTTCGTTAATCCAACATTTTTTACATAATAAGTTATTGTAATAATGTATAAAAATTGTTAAAATTTCAGTTTTATTTGTATTTTTAATTAGGTATGTTTAATAATTTTGTCTTGATAAATAAAATGGTAATATTTTGTGCGTACATATATAATTATACCGTGCTCGGACGATATTATATTCTTTTGCAAGTTTTTATTTGTAACACACTAAGAAATGCAATGTATATATTTTTATTGTACGTCCCATTAGCACGATTGTTTAATGGTGATTAATAAATACATTCCTATTGCTCTCCGTTAAACGCATCGAGTAGATATTAAACTATATAATATGTACCTACAATTGTATTGTTTTTGAAAAATTCGATTCAGCCGTATGTAAAGTATTTTCTTCAGTTATTGCGATTGCCGTCGGTTTGAGTTTGAAAAAACGATTTCTATACTGACCACAAATCATATTATTATCGTTATGTATATACCTAGTACATAAATAACATTAGCATACGACATGGTTATAATTATTAAATATTTTTGCTAAGAGTTTCGTAATTTCCTTCCGTCCACACAATAGTATTTCGGTAAACGAATAATAGAACGAAAGAAAAAAGCCGTGTAATATTATGTTATACTATAATATTCAGTCATAGACATTATATGTATATAGGCCTGTTATAATATGGTTACGCGCGCCTCACTGATAATATTATTTTCAGAGGTGAAATAATAATAATTATCGAACAATATATAATACCTATATATTTTTTTATATTATTTGTTTATTTTTATTTATTCTTTGAGAAGATAATGGGTCACACTGAACATATTCGTGTGGGGGCCCATGAATTCACAATTTGACGTAGAAGTTCGTTAAATAGTTAATACAATTAAATAAGTACATTTTCATCTCATAAAATATCAATATAAATAGATAAATATTCATTTTTTTTTTTATTTTACATAAGTATACTTAATCAATGACATTATGTAGGATAATGTAAAAAAATTGTGTAGATAGATAATACAATATAAAACTAAAACTATCAATAATTACTAAAATAATCTTCTAATTAATAATAATATAATAAGTAATGTAATACTATACATTTGTTGTAAGTATGTCTATATTTTGTCCTTGTAATAACCAAAGTGTACTTCTCTCTCTTTTTTTTTTTAAGAACCTTACTATTTTTAATTTCTAATGGTAATATATTGTACATTTTTGTACCAATATAATATAATATGTGGATTCTGTTAATTTGCACGGTTGGTATTTTGATATTAGATAATTGTCTAATATTATATCCATGTTCAGTCTTAAAAGTAAGATTATTTTTTATTGGCAGTACATTCATATCGATGTATAAGTATTTTGTGTGGTATCTTTAGTCTTTTTTAAAAATATTTTTTAGTGTTTTATTTTGCATATTTTTTTTTTTAATGGTTATTTTATACGTATCTTCCAATATATATATATATATATATAGTATATACCTACCATACTTAATTATATATTCTATTAATCCTTGATACACTACTCTTATTTGCTTATAGGTTCTAAGACGTCTGTTACGTTTTTTTAAAGCGTGCATTATTTTTCTTAATTTATATGATACAAGTTTTATGCTGTCGTTGTATTCAGGATGTAATTCGCGATGTATTTAATACATAAATTAACACACTCCGAGTGACCAAGTGTGACATAATTTCTTATAATCACATAACACGCGCACATATGGGTAATAATAATAAAATACAAACAACCAATACTATAACATCAAGCGTTCCGATATTATTATTTTATTATAGCGGATGTTATGTTGCAAAGGTGAAGGTCGATTATACACACCGTTCACACGCGCGAACACGGTTTTTTTTTCATCGGTGGCGTCTTCCATTATAGCTCGCCGCCACGGTGCCCATCGTCGGACGCGATGCACGCCGTTGCTGCACAGTCTCACAACTTTCCCCGATATTTTTTTCCCCCGACATTTTTACGCATAACTCCTGCTCGCTTGCGACGTCGTCGTTGCGCAACCTAAAAAATTATATTATAATATTACAGGCGCGTACGACGACGACGGCCGCCGCCGCCGCCAACTACTATACCGGCTGTACCGCGCCGCAGACCTGCCGTCGTATTATATTATTATAATAATATAATGTGTAATAAATCCGCGGAGAAGACGCGATAATAACCGACGAATCCGGTTGTATTACGACTCGTACACTACTGCTGCTGCTGTTGCGAATGTGTTATTCGGACATTCGACGACGACGACGACGACGACGATATAGATGAATAATATCATTATTATTATTATTATAATGCCCATCGATCATCGGGCGACGATGCGCAGCCGTATAGATTACTGCGCCCATATACGTTTCGATTAAATAACAACAATGATTATACCCGCGTTTATTTATTTTTTTTATCTTCTCTTCTTTTCCGTCGTAAGTCATCGCGTATTGATGTATAACTCCATTATTATGGCATCGGCACGGAAATATAAACGATAAATTCGTTATTATAGAATAAACGAGAATTTTTTTTTTTACGCATACTATATAATACATATTTGTGAGCCGAATAATTTATTGGCGGCGGATGACGTGCAGGAACGTATCCACATGTTTTCGAATTCCGAGTTACTGAAATTATCGGTCTTGAACTTTCACACGTAAACCAAATTGAAAAATGATGTAAGTTTTTGCCTTGTAGCGGAATCACGAATTTCAGTAAAATATGGCGAAATACCTATAAACCATAAACTAATAATAACGATTTGTTTGTATTAACCATTATAAAAACCATCAGACAGTGAAAAATTATATTCTGTAATACTTTCGATATTAAAAAATGTAATCTTCTCCGCATTATAGATATCCGTATTATCGAACCCGGTAATTTGAATTCACCACATTGAATGACTGATTTTCAATCCAGAGAACTATACAATAATTAATATTAATTATTCAGCTTGATTATTGTTAATTGTTATATTATTTTATGATTTAAACATAAAATATAAAAATATTGTTCGGCCAACAAAACTAAAAAAAATAAAAAATTATGTTGAAAATTTCTAACGCGTTGGCCTAAATAAAATATTGGTAAATATTTTAGTATGTAGAATAGCTACTAAAACATGTTACTTATATAGTTCACCATGTCATATGACAGACATACAGTCATTATAGATCATATTATATTATTTTGCTAACTAAACTCGTAAAATAATCATAAATCATTGTGTATGAATTAAAAATCAATCGATTTGATCCAAATTCAGTCACGTTTAACGCCCGCACCTACGTAATATAATTTGCATAATGTGACCGATATTATTTTCAATCGACTATCGACTCCTGTAGAAATGAAATACGATATCGTATGTAGAACGATTATATTAAAATATTTCATAATACTTCCCAACTTGTTTTGTTGCTTAAATAATACATATGTATATATATATATATATATATATATAGGTTAGGTTAGGTATATTTTGTAAATCAAATAATTTAATATTATTTAATAAAATAGAATGACAACAAATATTATCAAACGTGTTTATAACAAAATATATTTAATGGCAATATTCAAATTTGAAATAATTATAATTTTACTGCCAAATTCGAAAAAGTTTTTAATATTTCTATAGAATGTTTGTTGAATGTCCTTTATAATATTGTACAAATGTAAGAATACACGTACACATATACACGTATAAAATATTTTAGTATCTTAAGTACTTGTACATTGTTTTATATTAACTTATATATTACTTTGTAATATATAGACAAAGCAATAATATAATATATAGTATTGCTACCGGTTGACACGAATATTTAACTATATACCTACGATATTGCAGAAAATAATATCATATATCATATATGTACTATCCGAATGTCTAGAAAATATGATTTTGTATTTACATTTTTATGTCATTAATATTTTATAATACTAAATAGAATGAATAAAATTTCATAAAAAACAGTTAACAGATTTCTGGGTTTAAATTGTTTTCTTATATGTTAGACTATTTTTATGCTAGTAGAATTTTTTTTTCGGTATTTCAATCAAACATTAAAAAAAAATTACTTACTTACTAACTATCTAATCTAAAAAGTCTTAGATTTAAAAGAAATGTAAGTATATATAAACAATACTAAATGTACAGAGTAAAATAATACCTATCCATTGAACATCCCGAATCTTGTTATACACGAAAAATGGAAATCATAATGGTTTTCATGAAGTCACGAATAAGAGTCGCGTATAAACCTATGCGTTGTACAATCTGATAAATACTTCGATTTCCTTTCTCTTAATGAATCTATAAAGTTCAAGACTTCATTGTAAGTCAATAATATGTAATACATATTATGTATTTGTGTACTATAATGTTACATTACTTACTATGTCAATGCATAAGATGAGCGGTATATAAATGTATAATACATCTTAAACTGAATAAAAATCTGTATCAAGTCTAATTATTGATGTTATCTTCAGTATTAAAATCTATATTCATATATAAAACATTTCCTATTGTATTCATATTCACAATGACGGGTTCATACCTATCAAAGCATAACCTCATTATGCTCTGATGAGTTTTAATAACAAATTACTCGTTTTTTGATTGAGAAATTATTTTTCCTATATAATTTAATCAAAGTGTGTATCGTGTAAAATATGCTGCAGAGCCAAGTCGATAAGATACAAATTATATTTCAAAGTTACCCAACACACATCGTCGCTCGTTCTATTTTGTGAGTTTAAAAATCATTGAAATAATATTATTATAATATTATTTAGAGATGGTTCATGTTTTGACGTTTTGTTTGTATACCTCATGGAACACGATTAAAAGCAATTTGTAGTAAACTGCAATTTATGAAATCGAATTCGTGTTCGCATAATATATTTTATATAAAGTCAGACATTAAATAACTATAAAAATAAACAGTAAAATATATCAGCAATAATATATATATATATATACAGTTATTATTCATTACAAAATATTTCACTTATATTATATAGTTAACCATACGTGTTTTAACTGCAAAAAAACTGATGGTTTTTTTTATCTTTGAATTCTGATAAAATAATTTGTTTTGTCAATTAAATCTTTTTTCACTTTCCACATATTATTATTTATTTTTTTTTTTTGAATACCCCCATCCACTTTGATGTCAGTTTAATATGTGATATCAAAGTGTAAACATTCCGCCAATTTTTTTTTCACGTTCCCGGCCAATTAGACAGGTATTTTGTAGTAATAAAATAATAATAATAATAGTAATAAAAAAAAAACAATTCTGCGATTACTCGACGCGTGTAAAATACAATGATTCTACAAAGTCAACCGACCCGGAACGTGATATATTTTCTTCTTTTTGATGGCGGCGAGCGCGCGTGTGTATATTATTATATTTTATATACGCACTCCACTATACGTTTGCGATGATGAATACAATTCTTATCAATTATCATCGTTTTACCCGTCTCGCTATTGTTTGACGGATGGACCGAGAGACGGGCAAATGTGACATCACTGAAACGTGCATCATGTTTTCTGTCGAAAAAGCGTTGCTTTTTACGGTTATTTTTTTGTTCAATTTAATTTTAACACCATATTCATCGCAGTAATATGCATATAATATAATACGTGGGTAGGGAGGACCGGTTTAAAAAATGACATACGGGAGAACGGGGAAATATGACATCATGACGCACACCACGGTGTTTCCACCGGAAATATTATTATTTAATGACCAATGATATTCCTCTTTCACGAGTTTTAAAGTTTTAGATATTGTACCAAACACTGAATCATCGATTTTATATTATATTATCAAAGACATTATAAACAAAAACCACGGTCGTATATACGTATATTTGTCCGTGATAGAAACCTTTTGTCAAATCGATTTTTTTTAGTCATTTTATTAAACTAATTTTATAATTTTATGATAATTTATTGTTAAAATTTTTTACGAGCCCGAGTTGGAGAAAAAAATGCAAGCTATATGATGATATAACTCTACAATAAACTTGCCTGTAGATAAGTGATAGTAGATATTAATGAAAAAATACTTGAACAAAACTTTTATAATATTGGAAAATATGTCTCAATATTATTGAAATTAGACAACATTAATGAAAATTGTGTTATTATATATTTATTATAGTTATCAGTGATCTAAGTTTAACACATAGTATTTGCTAAATACATACATTAATTAGTTTTTAATTTACTATTTACCCTTTTTTAAGCGAGGTTTAACGCGTTTACTCGAGATATAAAACAATAATATTAGGTATTTACTTATCCTTTATTCAATTTTTCAGTTTTTATTCGGTGAATAATTATCCATATTATTAATGTCTTTTTGATACTTTTTAAATTTAGTATCTGGTTCAAGCACGTTAAAATATTAAAAAAAAATGTTTAGTCTGATTTTCGCTTTTCGTTAACAATAACTAATAAAAAACACGACGTGTCCCTACATTAACCGTAAGTACATTCCTATATCGAGCTTAATTATATATTGATTGCGTGTAAGTAAACTATTATTTTCTCATTTATTAATGGATCAACCGTGAATTCCAAAATTTCGTTTTCATTTAACGCCCTACGCAATCCTCCGTCCCATCTAGGTATAGGTATAATGTATATCATGTTATCATGCTATTATTTATATAAAGTACATTTTCTTCAAACATATATAGGTACATACGATTACCGAACAAAAGACACGTGTGCCCGTGTATTTGATGTTTAATATAATATTATTTAATAGGTAGCTGAAAATCCATCCATGAAAACGAGAACTCACAATGAGGTAATCATAAAACATGATGGACACATTCGATTTACTTCGACAGTCAATATAGTATAATATCGTGTATATATATATATATGTGTGTGTGTGTGTGTGTGTATATATTATATATAATATGTAGTATATTCAATGTACAAATCGAATCGGAAGTCGCGTACGTATACGGTGCACTGTGTCTATTTTGTATTATTGTGGATTAAAGCGGTTTCACCGTTTCGAGAATAAATGTCATATTATATATTATAATAATGGTCTTATCATCCCTTTTCCGGTATTGTATTTTCCGATTGTCATTGATGTGAACAGATATTGTATATTATACGCGAACAGTAGGTATACTTATCGGAGTACTGCAGAATTGCTGAAATCGGTAATAGGTGATATCATGATATATAAACATTAAAAATAAAATACCAGACGTCCAGAACAATAACTAGAATGTTATTGTAACACGCAGATAATTTAAAGTTTTTGTGTTTTTGTGTTTATAGGTATTATTCATTTAAAACATTACACACTTAACCTGCGTGACACTAATAAAGTGCAATACATCGTATTACATTTTTAAATACTTCTTACGATTAATTTTTGATCTATATGAACACTAACACACATCGATTTATACTTATCCACTTTCCTAATATCGCGTTTATAACAGTGCGTTCACATACATTATACATCATCGTATAATGACGTACAAAATAATATTGAATGTATTTCTTATATGAAAGTCAATTTTGAGTAATTTTTTTATGTGCACGACGAAATCCCATTAATTATTATTATGTACTGGCATAGACAGTTATTCCACAAAATTCGATACACACACACACACATATATATATCTCAGTGTATTTACCCATGGTATTTCTATAAAACTTTAAAACCACGTGTCCGTGTGTGTAAAAACTATAAAATATACGATATTTCAAAGTACAATAATAATAACTCACTCGTGCGGTAGTTAATTTGGCAAACACGATGTACATAATAATTAAAAATATTTTCTCAAACCCAATGTGCAGATTTAGACAAACGTGGAAACAAATTAAGAAAACGGAATATCACCTACAACGAGTACAGTGCTTTATGTCGAAATCGACGGAACCAACCTACGGCGGATCATTATTACAGGCACCGTGTAAATAAATCTAAAAAATATACGTATCGACTGGATATTGTTAGTAAATATTCAAAACGAACGAACGGCAACCATGGCGCGTAATACGCGTTATGACGACTGTATATAACACGACATAATAGTATAATGTACGTTTGTGTACGAAGAGCATGGAGAGTTCGTACACTCCGGTTGTAATTAACTGCGATTTAAAACGTATAAAGCATAAACAGTCAGGCAGTAGGTATTATTGTCGTTGTTGCATAACGAGCACTTTTGAAAAGCGTGCAGTGGGCCATTGTCTGCGGGAAAACAAAAACTCCGGGGAAAACAAACGCGCGCGCACACGAACACAATATTGCATGAATATCTATTGCCTTGTTTGCCGTCGGAGATTCATCGGTGCAGTTTTTCCCCCCCGGTACCTCAGGCGGAGTCGTTTCCCCTACCCCGGGGGCGACGGCAGCCGCCGACCAATGCGGCGGCGACGTGTCAACCAGGCGATAGACGGACAGTGTCGTCGATGTGCCCAGACACACACACGCGCGCGCAGGACGTGCCGTCACCGCGTTTTTGCGACCGTTCCATCGTATTTTTATATATTTTGTTATTGTTTTAATTCGAATATCCGCGACACGGATTTTTGATTTTCGTCTACAGCTCGTGATACGCTCGTGTCCGCGACCGCCGTCCTGCGATATTATCACCACTGTTATTATACACAATACAATATTGTTAATCATAATTCGCGTTTAATTGTTTGCGTCCGCGCATGCATAGTGTAAGCAAGCATGGATGACCGTCATGTCTAAAAGAATCGTGTTTGTGTTTTACAGCGGACTTCCACACAAATGACAAGATGAAACGCAATTGGATCAGAACGGATCGATTGTGGTGCCTGTTCTTGAGTGAGTACTAAAAAACCGCCACGATTTACCTAAACACTGTTTTCCTTATTATTATACCACCGAATAACATTTTTCATTGCGTTAATTCATTAAACAACCATCGTATTATTATTATTATTATTATTATTGTTATATTGAAATAGGATTTTCTCACGTGAGCTAAAATGATGAGTTCGCGGTACGCGTTTACATAATTGTCTACATTCTCGCATAATCGTTATAAACAATAAAATTATAACATCGTGTATAATAATTGAATTATATAAAACTGTAGTTTATAATAGTTCTATAACCTATATATAGGTATATCGTATTTAGTTACTTGTTTATTTTTGAACTGAAATAAATAGCTTGAACGATTATCGACAAAACACATAATAGTGCATAAATTATAAAAAAAAATTTAAAATAAGCTCAAATATAAATGATATAATATTTTGTTAACACTTATTTAATATTAATATATTTAAAAATGCGTTTCAAGCAATCATAGAAATAACATTTAAATCAGCTTAAAATTATTTTACTTGAATAGTCAAATATAATATGCATTGTGTAAGAGCCAATGGCCATAGTCGGGGAGGCTAAAACGAATAATGAAAAAACAGTATAATACAATATGTTAAATATTAATGTCACTATAATAAACTTACTAGGAATAAGTTTCAAAAGCATAAACTGTTAAGAAATAATATTAGAATAATAAATGATGGTCATTTATAACAATTGAACTATGAATTAAATGATTTTAAAAAAAATTCAGCAGCAAAACAAATAACCGGAATATGTATGCAACAATGCATGGTATATTTGCATCAAAACCCCATCGTCGGAGTGCCAGTGATTAAATGTTTAAGTGACGTGATAGGTATTTTAACATAACACGTAGATTATATTTCTAGAGTATTTTAATCAAATCCATAATATGCGTTATCTAGACGTCTATTGAACCTATCAACGTGGTTCAAAGAATATAGATATAAAGATAGTAATTATTAGATAATAATTTAATAAACATTGACTGTTTGATAACTTCTAGAATATTGACCACAATTTAAAATAAACTTACATATAATTTTTAATGCTTAAGTAAAGTTGCGTATGGACACTATGGAAATTCCTGAATACCTTTCTACGGAGGCGTTTGTTTTAGTTTAACTAAAATATTGTTTAACCATATACAGCTACTAAAATTTGCTTTGTCAGGCTAAATCTTTGCCGCTAGTGATCAATCTATTATGACGTTTACTGTGGGCTGTTTCAACTTTCCAAACAGATTAGGATATTGTTATTTATTTTTCCATAAATACCACTTCATTGTGCACATAAAAAAATTACTAATTTACTTACTGTTTAAATGTTATATATTTTTTTTTATTTTAAAAATGGACTCATTGAACGAGTTGAAATCTAAAAATGTATACATTTTTTTTTTTGTAATTTTCAATAACCTTCTTAAATAAGTAATGAAAACAAATATTATGTTTGTAAAATTATAAGCATTCATACATGATAATTTCAATTCGATTTTATCATACTCCCGCTATAAAACATATAATACAAATGTACCTAGTAATATTTATTTGAGTTTATAAAAAAAAATTCACAAATTTCATAAATTATCAGCCGTATAATTAAAATACGATGATAATATTATTTATATTTTATAATGTACTTTTACAATTTGATGATTGATATCTTTAATTAACTAGCTAATTACATTCATCATAAATAAGGTTTAAGCCCTCGATTCTATAACAAATTATATTTTATAATTTATTCATGAAATTCGACAATTAATTGATTTCGTACCTGCATGTCTTACTATAATATATTGTATTTTAAGTGTTTCATTGCCATTATTTTCTTTCCATAACTATAACTTTAAACAAATCCACAGTCATTATTTAGGTATTCTACTATAGTTATTATTAATATTCGATTTAATGATATATCTCTTGTTTTTATGTCATTATTACAAATTGTTTTTGCTTGTTGTTGCCATGACGGTTCATCTATACTGTCGTAACTATAGATCGTAAAATATTAGCCTTTCTAAATATTTATGTTTGATGGATTTTGTTGAGAAATATCATTATCTTCGATGTTCCCTCGATGGACACACATAATATATTAAATAATACCTACCTACCAGCTGTAGTAATTCTAAGTGACACGATTGTTGCAGCGGTAATGATTATATACTTGAGATGTGTATAATAATAATAATACAAGAGAAGTAGAAATAAGAAAAAAGAAAACATTTGAAATCAGTCAACGTAAAAATAGTTGTGTTTGATTCAATTGTAGGGTTGGGCTTGACACTGTAACACGTAATGGTATAAAACGTACTTCTCAGTTTATTTTTTCGACTTCTATGTATTGTGATCTTAATAATATTATGGTAATTCGAAAAATTCGGACAGCGTCCGGTGTGTGTGTGTGTTTGGCAAACAATTTTCGAAAAAAAAAAATAATAATAAGTAATAACGATACGAACTGAATATTAGAAATAATAAGAATAAAAAAAAAAAAACAAAAAAATAAAAGTAAATGGATATAATGATAAAAGGCAGTACGGACACGAACAGAACACGCCGGAAACGCATCCAATTATCGGACACAATGGGAGAATTTTTTAAATTTAATTTGTACAAAGTTGCATAGCGGACGCCACTACCGACATCAATGTCAAGTCGTCCCGTCCGTCCGTCTGGTCTGCCCGAATAAGCTTTCGAAAAAACACAACAATAAACACCTATTGAACGACATTGGCTGTTGAAAATAATTACTGTTTTCGCTGTCCAGAACGTTTTTCTCTTTTTCTCTTATAATTGCCCACACGACGGCTTAGAAAAGTTCTTCAATCGATCATGCCTGATATTTTACAACTATACGGTTCTGATTGTAATGCGCTAAAAAATTCGTAAACTTTCGTTAACTTCAAATAAACGCAAAAATGATTTTAATATCTTGTATAATATACATCACATATTATTATATGCGTTTAAAAATTTATATTTTACTGTTTGAAAATTATAAAACGTATTCGTGTTGCACAATGTTGAATATTTTTTCAGAAGACACTTTAAAATACTAAATACTTAATACGCTATATTATTGAAACTATTGTTATTGCCTCTTTAATGGTTTGTAAATAATAAAACGATCGCTGACAAGTATTACATGTATTCATCTGATACACGTTCGACACTTTCTGACCATTTTAATGTATCTCTGTGTACCAGTACCACTATGGCTCAATCAACCAATTTGTTGGTGTTTTATTACATTAATACAGTTTGTACTACAATGCAACTTTCACTTCAAAAATAAAATGTAAATACTTAAAAATATATTCTAAAATCTAAAAAATGTAAGATTGAAATAACCAGGATTTCCTAAAATACATTTTTCACTTATGGAGCTATATTTTAAATTACTAAAAAAAAAAAATGACTTCGCATCAAAATCCCAGCCCTTCTTACACCTGATTGTTGATTTTTTAAATTTTTTTTCTGAGATATTCGATTTTATAGATACGTCGTATTATAAATTTAAATAAGACCATATTGTGAAAACATAATTTAAAATCGACGTAAATATGCAATTTTGTCGTTTTCTCGAAACGACGTCGTTCGGATTCTATACTGCAGCATAAGGTTTTGATTTCAACCTCGTACTTGTTATATATATACATAACTGTACCACTACCATAAAGTAAATAAATAATTTTCAATTGTGTATAATTAATTCAACGCATTTATTATTATTTAAAATTGTTTTGTCAACAAAATACTGCAGCAGTAGATTACAATAATATTATGTTTTTCAAACGATAATAACATCATAATCGTAAAACGTTCAGTGTTCTGTCTACATGACTCCCCACAGTCATCTTCAGTTAATCGTATTATTATTTTCGTTTTGACGGGAGAGTTAAAACGAAAATAAAAATAAGGTCCGCCATAACTTTCAGGCGGTCGGCATTAATCAATCATTTGTGTATTTTGTCGTGTATATTTGTATTGTGATCGAATTATCCAAACTGTACTACGGGAGGCACAGTGTCTTTGTTTTATGCCGTTTATATTTTCTAAGACCGAAAAAACAATACAACGGCGTACCTAGTCACAATAACCACTCGTCGTAATCGGCTCCAACAAATCGCGCACGATCGGTTTAAGTGCGTCGGCGTACGCGTTTCGGTGCGCGAAAAGAGCGCAAATTAAAAAGACGTACCTGCCAAGTAGGTATATTATATACTATTATTATGAGCGTATTGAGTCATATGCGTGCGACGGACGATCGTCTGTGTCTACAGCGCTGGGACTCTCGAGTGATTGCGCGACCTTGGCACGGTTGCAACGGTTTGTATGTTATATTGTGTGCATACAAACCCGATCGCATCCTTTCGATACATTATCTCGCGTACCACACACACACACACACACACACACACACACACACACACTAACAGTTTACCGAGTGACATGCATCGTTGCCTGGATTTATATTATACGTAGAATAATATATTATATATGTACACGTGTGCGTATAATAATATTATTATATTCTCGTGTAAAAATCTGCAGTCAATTACAGTATATAATTATATTAAAATTTACGTTGCGGAATCGGTCGGCGATCGTGTGTAAAAAAAAAAAAAACAGTGTCTATCGTGTTCGCCGACCGTCTAGCCGTCGGGCTTTATCTGGTCCTTAGCATCTTCTTTCCGCCAAGGTCGTCGTCGCTTAATAGCCGTCCGTCACAAACGCACGCACCATCGACTATCGAGGTATAATTATTATTATAACACAGTCGTTGGGCCGATCCGATCCACGCAATATATATTTTATATGTTATAATACCTATTCACCTATATACCATACACTATATCATATTTTGTGTGTACAATACATATAGTGGGTAGAGATGGGTTACATCAGTTGTGCCATACCTAAACGTATGTATATATAATTCAATAATAATAATATTAATAACGAGCGTCAACGACGTCCGATCGATATTTATATATTATGATATAAACTCCGCAAATCATTTGCCAGCAGGTAGCGGTTTTGACAGAACTCCATTACGTAAAGAGGGCGGAGAGTTTTGTAAAAAAAATATCCTCACAGTTTTTCGTTTTTATCAGAGGTAAACACAACTACAGGGTTCGATGGAATATATCGACGTAGATTTATTATTAGCCTATATCATAATGTTAGATAAAAATACATACACTTTAGCATAAGTTTAGGTTAAAGATTTTTTTTTATTTTATTTAGGTCTATATGTTTAAAAAACTCGAGTAATATATTCTGGGTGTCGTGCGTTGGCTTCTTCTGATATCGGATTGTTGAGGAGATGGCGTACCTACTGCGTAGAGTAATAGATAACAGACAATAGGTACAATAGGACCTTACAATCGGACAATAGATATGCGTTCGATAATGTTGTAAGGGGTGTTTGGCATGACGTGTCACACGATGGTCTTGCTGATCTCAGGTATGAATGAGTCAGACGTGCGTGTCCTGTTCTGGATCTATTTTGCGTTTTGTCCTCGTTATATGATGTTCTAAAACTTTTATAACATATTTTATCGTTTACCCGAATTATAATAACTTGCGAATTATTTTTTTAATATTTACATAAAAATAAATCAACCCAGGAGTTCCGAGCGGGGAGGGGGGTGGAGTTCATCTCTATCGCCCATCTCAAAACCACGCCACTATTCGCCGGTGTCCGCGGCCGCGTTATAATTTTGTCCGATATTGTGCGTATTAACGATATGATATCTACAGACTAAAAACTAAAATAACACATCACGAATCGTCTTGAAGTGTGTTGTCCGTGTATTCTTGTTACCTGTACTTATTAAATTATGATAAATGATAATTATATCATTGTGATATGTGCCGGCGCCGGAGCATCGTCGATTTCACCTGGTCGCCGCGGGGCAATAATAACAATAACAACAACAACAACAACACGTACCACTGATATATATATATATATATATATATACAATTTACACCTGTAATAATATCATTGGCCGATACTGTCCATCTCGTCACGAGTCATTTACTATGTTCAATTAAACGCCGCGAAACAACTATAATTATAGATTAACGCGGAGTGAGCTATTATTGGTTACTCGACCAGGGGTAGAATCATTATTTTCTTGTCACCTGCAGAGATCCGTGACAACGAAAACAGAAATGATTTCACCGGTTTTCGTTTTTTTTTTTAATTTTTTTTTTTTTTCTATATTTATTTGTATACGCCTCGCCTGTACAAACACAACATCAATGACGGCGGGCAACGTATGATATAATATTATGTTTTAACTGCATCCGTCTTGTCCATATTATTTTTATTGTTATGTCGGTTTCGGCCGTTCGGTCTCGTTCCCCGCTAACCCTTTTCGTCGATCACTCAAATCACAATATCTGGTATATACGCGCAGACACCTCGTCCGTACACATAGTATACCTACATATAAAACACAATATAATATTATGATCATTGTGTATAATAGTAATATTATAATAATATGTTCGGTTGAAAATTTTCCACGTCGGTCCATCCAATGGCTTCGGCAATGGTGGTCGTTAATCTTAATATATAATATACATAGCGTTATATACGCGCGTATTAGACTGCAGTAATCGCGTGTGTATTAATATTGTTACTGTTCTTTAGGTATATGTGTACCGATGAATCGACTTCATTACCGAAAGCTTCAATTTACATTACATTGTATACCTGTGCGCTTTTATGCATTCTCCATCGGCACATATAATTTATTTGAACCTTTGAAATACGTAGTTTCTCGTTCCCTCAGTGGTTCCTATAGGTGTATACCTACATAGGTGCCGATTTAACGTCTACTAAACGATAAGCTATTGTACTTGATAATAATTAGCGAAACTCTAACTGTAATGCTTGGCTATATATACATTGGATCAAATATAATAAATTGTATACTATATTTAATTTATGGCCGTATAATCAGAATATATTGTTTAGGCACAAGCTGGGCCGGCGATAGTCGCAAGTATCGGCCCGCCGAGTTTTAGGATTTTTAACATTTAATTACAGCTACTGTACGGTTTACTCGATTCAATTATATTTTCTAATACCTAATGCTTGTACGAATTTCTCGTTATCGTATTAACGAAAAAACAACGGCCAAACACTCGTGAACAGCCAATAATAAATTTGTGCTGAGATTTTCTGGATAGCTCGTCGGCTCAATCTGGGCCTGGCGCACAAGTGGACAACTTATAGTGTTAACACTACATCAGCAGTACAATATACATCTTACCCAGTTTCCCCGATGAAAATTTCTACGGAAATGCACAACTCAAAAGTCGATTGCAATCAGTGAAGTCCGTCGAAACAGCTGGATCAGCTGGGTTAAAAAGTATGACGGTCTATTGTCCTCTGAATAATAACAATTCAAGTCTGCGAACAATAATACACTAGTAAACTCGTTTTTTTCCATACAAATATCACGTTATACGTCGTGGTCATCACATATTATGTATATTATAATATAGCCGTATAAATAAGGCCGAGTAGGAGGTAGATATATCATGTAATATAACGCGACTAACTGACGACTGCAGCTGAATATAATATTTTATTATAGCGTTTACGTTAAAACTACTGTTTAAATCACTTTAGTACATTTCTCGTTTTGCGGGCCAGAAGAAAATCGTCTACGGGTCTGCCATATTTTTCTGACTCCTGCAGCATTATAGTAGACGATCGAATACAAATGCCTATAACACTGTAACTTAGTAAATTATTGCCTATATCCACCATATTATGATTGGTACGACTTATACATCCGTACCATATGGTACATTGTGTACGGTTTTAAAATTAAATTGATATAAATCGTACAAATATAGATAATGAAACACAACACTATGAGAAATTTCTGCACGAGGGCAATAATATATTATATTATATTATTGTGTGTGAACAGTATGCGCCAGAGCATTAAGTGATTTATATACGCTTTTATTATTATGTCCGTTTACACATTACACGTCATAGGTATAAACTATTTTATAAGTATTATTATTATAAAATTAAAATAAATATCAGCGCATAAAATATGATATGCACCTATATAGAATAAAACGTATAGGTTTTCTATCGATTTATTATACGTCCCATCGTTTAGACCGTAATTTATTGCGACGGTTCGATTATAGGTATTTATCATTTCGGCCGACGATATCCAATATACACCTACCTATACATTATAAATAATATATTTATGTACATTATTATTATAATGTTTCCCAGCAATGGCGGTCTCGATGTTTTCTATAATATACATGATACAATTTCATCATGTGAAGGTGCCTCTACTGTTACCTGTGTTATATTATACGATTTTCGGTCGCGTTCTTTACGTCGTCGAGTCATTGCCCGCGACTGCTGAAGCGGTGTAATAATAGTAATAATACCCAAAGAAGTGCATTCAGCTAGCGGATCATCGAAATAATGATACACGACAATACAATATACAATATATATATATATATATATATATATATTTTATGATACGTATTATTATGATTTTAATATTGTTGTGGGAGGTACGCGCGTATAATCGCGATACGCGAGGCGTGAAATATATACGCATGTACATAGCCAGTAAATATGTGTATTATGTTATATAGATCAATGTCTCTCAAAATTTTTTGTCACGGGGCCCCCTAAATTTAATGTAAAGTTGTTAAAGCCCCCCCTCTTAATCAAAATCAATAATTATTTTTTCTTAATTGTGTACTAAAATTACATGTATTATTTTCACACAGATTAATTATTAAAATGTATAGTAAATTAATGTATTTTTATGTACTTTTGGAAAAAATTTTATAATTTAGTATTAAACATATATAAATACAAATAAAAATAAAATAAATATTTCACGGCCCCCAGTTTGATAAGCACTGAAATAGATGATAGATTTCGATTTACGTGATACGCACCGCGGTCCAACTCTGTCCAATTTTATAAACGTGTGATGGGTCCATTTATTAGATGCATACAGGGTGCAGCTTAAAACAAAGATCTGACAAATGAAATAAGTTTTGTTCTAATCAGTGTTTTTTAATTAATTTATTGTTTATATAATATATATTATATATAACTTATAGACGCTTACACTACAAGTACAGTATAATTTATTGTTTTTATTTTTTAATATCTCCAGAAAATGCAAAAATTTAAAATTCGATTAAATTTTCTTCAAAACAATTCAAAATTGCTAATTTATAAACCAAATTTTCTGAAAAATCTTAACGACCAAAATGTTTATTCGAGACGAATAGTTTATTCTTACAATTTTTGAAAATATCAATATTTTTTTGGACTAAATCAATTTGATTTGTAATAACTTTTTTCAAAATATTGTTTTTAAGAATTTTCAGACACCAGTGAATCTTGAATTATTTTTAATTATCTATATAATGTTCATCATTATTTTCATTCGTTTAATTTGTATTAGTTTTTAATTTTTATTTGTCTGGCTTTTCTGTTACATCCTGCGCATACATCGTTTATATTATCATCGCATGTTACAGCATACCCGCACATATTTTATTTTTATTGTACGACATCAGCGGTGTCGGAACGTCTTCTTCTAAACCTGCCGCCCGCACCAAGTGGGAGACTGAATATCATTTTTTGTTTCGCGCTGTGTATATTTATTCGTATATTTTTTTGCCAAGTGAAAGCTGCAGCGGCGGCGGCGATGGCGGTATATTAATTGTGACCGCCTTCTTGGAGTTATTGCACAATGCGGCAGCGGTATAATATGAAACACATCGCGTCGTCTGCGGCATTCGCGCAGACGAATGCAAACCGGAATTATTGTTGTTTTCGGCTCAAAAAAAAAAAAAAAAACGATAATATAATAAAATGTACGATATTAATAAATTATTAGGTATGTTTTATTATTATAATATACAATTATTGTGTAACGCAATCCGCCTACCGGCTATTTGTTTTCCGCAATCATAATATTTCACGTTTGTATCTGCGTTTGCCGACTCACCCACGAGAATGGTATAGGTTAGGTTAGGTATACCAAGTGGTACAACGGTCAACATGTGGCCCGGTTACACATTGTCGTTAGGTTTTATAATTAAATTATCTGCTCCGTTCCACAGTATGGCAAAGACCTGCACGGTGTATATACTAGACAATTCGAGTACTCTGTGAGCGAAACCGTTTTGTTAAATTTCAAATGCAAAAGTATATTAAACGTAGGTACCCGAAAAGTGGCGCCGGAGTCCTAATAATTTAGTCGGGCGAAAAATATTTGAAAAGGCCACAGTGTCTAAATATCGGCCCCCATGGCGTATCGAGGTTACAGTGGTTTTACCCCCTCCTACCACATGAAAAAAAATATGAAGCGGCTCCATCTTACATTTTAAAAAGATGTCGGGTCAAGACCCGACTTCAAATTAGGGTTTGGCGTCACCTATCTATTCACGATGCACGAGTTGAACGTAATTTAGTGATCTCCAATATATTGAGATTCCTCGGAAAAAAATGTAAATGACACTGGTTCCACTAGAGTTTTGGTCCCACGGTTTTTAAAAAGTTCCGTTTCATTTTGGGTTAGATTTTTGCAGTGTCCGGCACTCTAGTACCTCTAGTACTCATTTCTCGAGTAGAAATTAATTAAGTTGAGAATTTTTCATACTAAGATTTACAAAACATGCTAAACATTGTACACATCGGTAAATAGCAGGTAGGTACTGCCACGACATATTTTCAAAGACTATACATTTTAGTAATGATACGTTTGCGCAGTGTCTGGATTTTACACCGCGCGACTTTACACTACGAATTCATCACGAATCCCGTACCTATAAATTTCAATCGACGTTTATCTATTCATTTTTTTTTTCCGTCAAACATGCAGAACGCAATATCGTTATAACGTCATATCTAGGTATACGCGGTCGTCAAATTTCGCGGGTCAGTGTACGATACGAATGATGGTGTACTATACCTATCTATGGTATATACACCTATACCCATCGTACAGTGTATAGACTAGAATACTATAATAATAGTGACATACAATAAAATGGGTACATCGCTCTTGGGACCGCGGATTTTACTTTGTACAACAGGTAGGGTAGATATAGTATAGATACGCGCTGTCGTGGACCACGGTCATAGTACATAAACGCGTCTATTCAAAACGCGTACACGTACACCGTAACGCGTTTCTTAAAAAAAAACGCACTATTTTACCATTCGTAAGAAATCACATATTATTTTGTATTACACGTGTATATCACAATATTATTATATTGTGTGCCCGTATTAAAATATAATGTTACGTTTTATGTAGGTATGTGGTTATGTGTACGAAACGCGAGGAAAGGAAACACGCCTCGTCTATTCAATTGTGCATTAATAATATTATAATATTTGTACAGACGTGCCTACCAATGCCTTCAAATACAAACGAAATATTATATGTATTACAATATATAAAACGTTGTGCCTGCCTATATGCCTATATTTTATATTTTTTTATAATACAACAGTAATATTATACTGATTCGAGCATAATATACGCGCCGTAGTGGCGTGGAATAAGTCAAATTAACCACGACATTTTAGTACTTATATTCTGTTTCGATTTTATATTGTGATAGATATTCTTGAAAAAAATGTTGCGTAACAATATTACAAGCTGATTTTTTTATTATTATTATTTAAATTTAAAAATCACACACGGCAGTGAATAGTAAATTCAAAAATCGTACCTGAAACACGAGTAATTTAAATCTGGTCCATTGTTATCATATTATATAAAAAATAATATTTCAGATATAGATCGCATAGTATCATAATATTATAGGTCTTCATTTATATAGATAATATAGTGAGATAAGTAAATAGTATCTTAATTACTATATAAACATATATAACTCGAATACAAAATAATTGTTTATAACACAACAGGAAATGTTATTTGAATGTACAACCTTGGTGAGAATTCAATATTTTCTATTTATTATGATTCATAAATGTCGAAAAAAATTGTATCCTACATTTATGCTGTATATTATACTTTAATTATGTATTATATCGGTCAAAATAATTAATTACTCTACATGCAACTTATTATTATTGTTACTAAACCTTCAATCGTATATAATGATTTTTTTTTCATCGTACGGTTTGGTGATTTCGTTTATTTGGCCGGACATCTTTTATTATAATACGAAACAATAGTAATTTTTAAGTCGATTTAAATTGTATTATCAAATATTTGAAGGATATACTATAATATACATTAATATTACAACTATAAGGGGGTCGATTTTAAGAATGGTAGGGCCTACAATACGGCCAGTTGTACTGACTGTACTGTACCATGTCTGTGTACAGCTTTTGAAAATTAGTGCGATTGTGCAGTGGCGTGCTCAGTTTTTTTTTTTTTTGAATGTGTGGGATATGCATTTTTGACTATTATATTAGACCACGTTTCACAGCTGTAAACATAGTTTCATTGCTTTATTATATATATTTTAAATTACAAAAATAAGCAAAAGATTATGACACGTCCTCGAGATATGACACCTCCTCCCCTCCGCGAGAATCACTCTGCGATTGTGGGCAAAGCAAACTCTACTACAATTTTGTGCGCAAGGTTGCTATAATTTGCTATTTATTCTTGCTACTACTGCACTGCAACACTATCTATATACCGCTATATTCATATTTCACGCTGATGAATGCATTATTTTACCACTCAATAGTTTTGTTTTTATTCACACGTAACGATTGAAATGTGATTTTATGATTATGGTTTGAAAAATGGGTTTCAAATTCACAGATCACATATCTAGGTTAATTTTTTTTTCAACTGATAATAGGTTGGTTTACAACGTCCTCTATTTTTCACGATCTTCAGCAAGTCTCTTTAATCAAGCATGGGTATTAATTCCTGCGTCTTTTTTCAATTGAGATATGTACGAGTTACTTGGTCTTACTGGTGGTTTTCATCCTTCCACTGCATCTTTTACTTTAGTGTGATGCAACTCTTCACCATGGCGTAGAACGTGTCCCATTATGTTCCATCGTTGTCGCTTTATATATTCAATATGGATCTTGTTTTTCCTACTTGGGCCAGTACATCTTTATTCGTTACTCTTTTTGTCCAATTAATTTTTTCCATTTGTCTCCAACACCATATTTCGAAAGCTTCAAGTGATCTTTTTTTCGTTTCATTCACAACCCATGTCTCGCAGTCATATGAAAATGACACTCGATATAAAAGTTTTTAGAAATGTCTTTTCTATTTCTCTGTTAATTATTTTCGATGTCAAAATTCTCTTTTTCTTGATAAAAGCTGTCTTTGCTTATCCTATTCTTTGTTTAATTTCCTGTGAGCTTCTTTCGTCTGCTGTTATTAAACTACCCAAATATTTAAAACTGGAAAGTTGGGCTATAAGATGGTTTTCTTAATGAATATTTGTATTGAATGTTGGTTCACGAGCACAAACTAAAATTTTTGTTTTTCTTGAATTTATATGCATTTGATACTCATTTATTGTCATTTGTATCTCAACCAGCGCACTCTAAAAGTCATGTTCTGTTTCTGCTAATAGTATGATATCGTCTGCAAACCGGATCATTGGAATCAATAGACTATCCACTTTGATTCCAATCCTAAGTCTGTTAAATTTCTCTTTAACTTCATTTATACTTCTTTCTATATAGCAGTTGAATAGTAATGGTAAAAGTGTGCACCCTTGTATTACATCTCTACGGATTTTCGCACTAACTGGTCTCATTATTTATTGTAATTTCTGCGTTTTGATTTTTTTAGAAGTTATATATAATTCTCCTGTCTTTAAAATCTAAATCCAATTTTTTCATTATTGAAAACATAATTTGCCAATCAATGTTATCGAAAACTTTTTCGATATCTATAAAAGCTAAGCAAGTTATTTTATTTTGAGATATTTTTTTTTCAATTAAGATCTTAAATCCTAGTATTGCCTTTCTAGTTTCTTTTTGTTTCCTGAATCCATACTGATCATTTACAAGAAATTGGTTGGCTTTATTATATATTCGTCGATAAATAACTTTTATGAGTATCTTTGAGATGTGGGGAAATAAGCTCAAAGTTCTAGAGGTTATGCATGAGTTAGCTTTGTTCTTTTTCAGCAATGTTACAATTCTGCTGTTGCAAAAGTCCTTCGGTATTCTTCCTGTTTCATATATATATATATATATATATATCTTTCATAAGATGGAACATTGTATCTTTTATGCTTTCACTTGCGTTTTGTAGTAGTTCTCCGGGGATTTCATCTATTCCAGGGGATTTTTTATTTTTCGTATCTCTAGCGTTAAATTCACTTCTTAGTATCGGTGCACCATAAGAGCATATATCAGTTTCTTCATTAATATCTTGTAATTCATCTCCTTGATATAGTTCTTTAAGGTATTCTTGCCATCGATTCCTACCTCTTTTGAGTCTAAAAGCAATTTACTATTCTTGTTTTTAATACTATTATTTTGAGTCTTATTTATTTTAAGGAAACTTTTAATGGATCCATGTGTTTGATATAACCTGTTTGTTCTAAAAAGATCGTTTAGGTCTACTATATTACCTACGTAATATAATAATATAATATCGAGTAGACAACAATTTTTTTACTTTTTCATTAATTTTTCTATATTTGTTAACATGTTAGAATATTAATCCTCCGATATCTAATACCTAAGAAAATATCTCAAAAAAATATTGTTGTAAAATATTATTTCTCAAAGATCAAACATAAATGTACAGTGTGCACTGTACACGTATATAAAAAAGATGTTAGTTATATTCACAAATATCATATAAAAAAATGTATAAAAATCATCATTAAACTTATATTATAACCTATATGTATAATATCAACTCAAAGTATTAATTGTAAATAGGTAAAATTCCAATTTAGTATCAAAGGATAAAATAATAAAAATTAAAACATAATTTTAAATTACATAATATTGATAGGTAATCATATTCATATTTATTTTAGATTCAATTTTACTTATTGGTTGTCAAAATGTTCTTAAAAATAATTCAAATTCATACAATACGTATAATATCAATACCAACAAACTATATAATATCTATTGTTTGTTTTTTTTATAATTCGCGTTATATGTGTCTATATTTCACTCAGAAGTTGTAAACTATTGTATATAAATATACGGGCTACTGAAAATTACTATATTTGCAATAAAGTAATAACTTATGAGTATAATATACAGATATACCAAACATAAGATATTATTTATTTTGATTCTGAATATTAGGTGTGTCGAGTTATTTAGAAAATCTTTATTATACTAAATTGATTGATTGCAAAATAAACCATATTATACACATTATTCGTAGAGTATTTCTTAATTTATTAAAACGAACTATTATGCAAAACATGATGCTTTACCTTATTAAATATTTCGTCAAAAAAATCTTGAAAATTATGTGTGTACTATTATACTTATATAATATTGTGTTGTTTTTTTCAGTTCTTGCAGTCTCTCGAATCACGGGATCTAGTTCAAAGACCATCAACCAGGTAATTGTTATATTTGTTTCCGTTACATACATTATTATTAAATACCCATATATTATATCGACGTTTAATGACATTATTATTTTAAAATTATTAATATTCGTATATTGGTAATGCGTAAATAATATTATACAATCGTTATACTGCAGGTCAACATACGATAATTTTTGATATGCTACGATAGGGTTATTAATCGATCAAATATGTCGACAGTTTGACCATCACCAAATATTAGTTTTTTTTTTATTCTGCAAGTACCTACAATATACTGTTTTATAATATTGACGTGCACGACAATACATCAGTGGTTATTTAATATTTTTATTATTATTATTTTTTTTTTTTGAATCGTCGACAGGTATTTAGACTCATCCAGAAATTATTACATTTTAACATATAATTGTTTGAGTTTTTTGGGTTCGGTCCAAGAGGCTTTCTCCTGCAGATTCTGTATGGGATATACATACATATATATTATGTCATATATGTTGATACGTTTATCTGTGCACAATTAGCATTCCGTTTCAGTTAAGTGTTCGACTGTACGTCTTGTATTATAGCAACATAGAGGATTTTTATTTCCATTATTGTTGTTGTTTTTGTTGATACTCGAATTAAGATCATAAATTTTCAATTAAAAGATATTTTGAATAAAACATGTTTAAATAATATTAATGACCATTAATATTTTTGCTGAACTCCGTTTGCCACAGTATTCAAAAATTATAAGTATATCGCACCCGAAAATCTACATGTATGTTATATTTTTAGATCTATAGGTATACGTGCACAAACACGCCTTCTGTATTTTGTATAGGTGAAGAATGTATGAAAAGAAAAACTTAAAATGACATATATTACACAAGAAGTTTGATGTAAAAATTGAAAAAATTATAGATTGCAATATTACAAACAATAAAAATCTTATTAAGTACCTACCTATATTTTATTGTTCGCGTCATTAAATAATTCGCGTATATAGCAATTTTTCAGTTTTTATTATTATAACTATTGGAATTATTCAGAATACATTTCATACAGAAACTTTAGTAAAGAGAAAAAAAATGGTAAATTGATTATTATGTAATGAATAAAATATTGATTGTTCATACTTTTATTTGAACATTTATAATTAGACGTTTTGACCGAGAGTTCAAATTGAAATTGCCGATCATTGTTCTAAATTAATGAAAAAAAACTTTCTATGTGTATTTCTGTAAAATGTGGTTTGAAATTTTAATTTAATTACAGCTTTAAGTAATAGTGTACACTTTGTTTGAATAATTCCAAATTGTCCTATAAGTCATAACAATTTTTCAGTGAATAAATATTTTGTCAAACGTTCGATGCTACAATACGTTTATAATGAGATATAACATATATGTTACTTAAAAAAAAAATTAATTGTTCCATGACTATCACAATCACCAAACAGACTTTAATGTAACTTACAAAATTTATATTTTTCGTATTTACCATATTTAAGCTACTATTTCTATGGCCTGACTGAATTAATAATATTTTTATATTTATTAATTATAGATTTTTAAAACGTATCATTAATAATGATCTAAATTATTTAATATGTAGGTACCCATCAACCTATCATTTTTCTATAATATAATATAATATATGTCGTATTAATATTATTTAAATGAAACGAATATTTACATTACATTTTAGACAATTTGTATGATTTGATCATGACCACGTTTTAAATTGTTTAAATTGTATGAAACATTACTTAAGTAGGTAGGTATGTCTCTATATCAGGTACTTAATTTGGAAATAATTTGCGGGAAACACTTCTCTTTATTCTTAAATCTTTGTAAACATTTTTTAAACTGCACTAACCTACTTATTTTAGACCTTGTTTATAAAGTTTACGATGTACATCGCATTAACCTGCAATACAACCACAACTCACATTCTCCAATTAGAATACATTAGTATTATTTTGATTACTCTTCATATGATTTTTTTTATTATTTAATGTTTCGATTTAAGTATCATCTAAACAAAATGGGCATTATAATAATACAATGGTCAATGGAAAAGTTACGTAAATTGTATTTATTTCGTTAAGCATTAAAGGATTAAACATCATCATTGTCATTGGTTTATTGAGAAATAATACATCGTTTATGTGAAAACACTACACATTACAACTTATGTAGTTCGGAACCTTTTCCAAGACATCTTTAGGCAATATTTTTTTTCTTAAACTATCGATATTGTCATTAGGGCTGTGGATTTGACTATGTGGACGCCCTCGAACCTTCAACGAAGACCCATCGTCTAATTTATTTTTCTTAAAAGTAGTTACTTAGCGACTATTATCTACACGGCAAAGAACTAATATTTTTATATTGGAGACCTAGGTATTTCAATATCTTGTCTAGCCACTTCCCTCCCCATCTGGGTTCCATGTCACGCATAAATTCGGTAATAATTAACATGCATTATCTACTCTCTGTTTCTCATGCCTCTTCTTTATGAATCTAAATTTTGTTTTAATGTAAGTAATCCTTATTTTGGCATTTATTTTACCGTTATTAATGTAAGTTTAGATGTTCTATGCAGGTGTATAATAAATATAAATAAACGTGAAAAAGTCAAAGACTAAAGGTTGCTGTAAGTCAATAATGAAATTATTAATAAATCATAAAATTGAGAGTTAATTTTAACTCATAAATTATAACCTTAAATTATTTAGATTGTATAATTTATTTTTTAGTAATTTTGTGACTGGTTAGGTAAATGGTATCATACAATGGATCATACAATTAATGAATACATCGTAATTCAAATAGTTTCATAAACATACGAGTATTATACTATATTTTAAACATTAGAACTTAAAAGCTTAATATAAAATACAAATTTGAGCGTATCAAACTCCTCATTTAATGTTCATAATATCCAAACTCCAATAACATCGATAGTAATCCTATTTAAAGTATAGGGTATTGATCAATCACGTAACTAAAACATACAATTTCTTATGATTATGGATATAATACATTTTAATGACAATAACGTTAGGCATAGTGTACGTAGGAAGGTCATAAATAAATATTAAACATTGAGTTTATAATATTATTTATAGGAAGGTTCATTTTGAATAATAAATACACAAACCTAAATTAAATAATATTATAACAAAGGAACATCTTTTCAACAAGAAATGGGATCGATCGAATGAACGAACGGTTAATAATTTAATCATGTACCTACCTAATTTATTATTAAAATTATTCACTATAATAATATAGTTTTGGTGAACAAAAGCTTTTTATTATCTATTGTTTTGAAATAATTGAACATTTTTACGTTAAAAACAATAATAGTAATTAGTAATAACAAAATAACAATTGAAATATAATAATTAATTACTGTTATTGTTGTAAATATGTAAAGATTGCTCATAATTAAAACAATTTTTCAGTGAATAAAAATTTTAAATATTATCATCATATATCTCATATAGTTGTGATACAATATAGTTAACATTTTATTGAAAGGTTAAAGAAAATTGAAAATACTTAAAATTATCATTAAACAGCGAAAATGAATTTTGGAGCCATACATTTCGCCAAAGACTTACAGTTGTGCATAATATGATCATTGTATAAAAAAAAGTCATACATCCTCTGTTCGTTGAAATAGCATTTCAAAAAAATGCAATATAAATAATTTTTGGTTTTTTTTTTTTGTCCTGTGGGATGCACGCTTTCACAAACCAATAATAATATCAAAAGGCGATTAACATTTCGAACGTAAGTTTGTTCAATTTCTATTCAAATATTATTGCCAAAACCTGTGTTTTACCTTCTCTAAATCTTAATAAAAAAAATTATTGCGAATGCGTCATTATTTTTACGTGATTTTATACACACGTTTTGTTAAATATATATCATACGAAAATGGAAGATCGCGCGTGAAATAACGATTTATCATCAAACAATTTTCTTATTTTGTAATTCAAAAATGAATAATCGTAGTCACTTACAATTTTCTTCAAATGTTTATATTAGAATTTTCAATACGTAGTATATTTATTTTAATATTCGACACTTTTTGGATATTTGATATTTTTAAATTTTTTCTCCATAAATATCGATTAAAAAGGTTAAAAATGTAATACAAGATCCCACGTAAATTGTTTTTTTAGCAATTTAAAAAAATTTAAAATACAGAAAAAAAATTATTTTTTTAAAAAGCGTTTGAAGTTAAAATTTGAACGAAATTAAATATTTGATCAATCAAAAAAACATTTAGATTAATATTGTATGAAATTCTTCTACAGTATCTTCATTGAGAGACTTCTTCACTCCGTTATTATATGTCATATTTTATTTTCATTTATTACATATTTTAAGCTTATTATTGTTCAAATATGTAACAGATACCTAATAAAGAATTTCCATGGGAAAAAAGCATTATTATTACAGTATGCTATTGCCCGGCAATTTTATACCATGATCATAATATTGTTCACACTGTTCTTCTGTAAGTCCACGGTATTGACTTAAAAGTTAATAACAATAATAATGTACGATACACATGATATATAAAGGTACTATTATAATTTACGATAATCAAAAACATTAATAGTTTAATAAATGTTTTCGATAAAAATTAATTCAACTTGTCCATATTACTAATGGTAAAATAAATTGATATAAAATATATTGTTACCTATCCTAAAATAAACTTGGCGATTTAAGGTGATAGTCCGTATTCGTTTGGTATTTAGTTTTTCATACTGTATAACAGGGATGGGGACATCTGGATGCCGGCGTACCTTTTTTATCTGGCCAGTGATACATTTTCTAATTTGAAGTATATCAAATCGAAACAAAGAAATCGTCTTACAGACGAAACATTTGGCCATCTACTTCGTGTTACCACTTCTGAAATAAAAGTTGGTTTTGCTGCGTTTTCGTCCGCAGTCACACATCCTCACACAACTCACTTTAAACAAGTTGTAAAAATTGAGCAAAATAAACGTTAATTATAAATAGTCATTTTTTGAAGACCTTTTGTTTGCTTTCTATGCTCTGGTCCGCTAGATTTTATTGTTCTAAAAATTGGCCCCCTTTGAGTTGTCCATCCCCGCTATTGGCTATCGCTATAAGGTACCCATAATAAGGTAATACAAGCCATAAGGTGCCTATGTAATATATTATAATACCTATTTATTATATTCTATGTAAGACTCACGTCCAAAGTATATTATTATTGTACATCAATACAGCGATAATTATTATACCGCGGCGCATATACTTTGCCGGACGTCAAACGAGTGGGCATCACATATAAACAATACACGATATTCGCGTAGCTATTTCCGTTCAGAAACGGTACAGCCGCCGAACAGCGTTCCGTACCGAAACGTAACGTAGGTACGCGTTACGTCCTGTCCACGTCCGACGATGACGACGACGATTGCGTTACAATAATGATATTATTAATATTGCACCCGCGCACAAAACAGCACGTATATAACACGTCCGGGTCCGCGCCGCTTCGCTAACGGACTCGGCAATTTTTTTTTTCATTCCATCGGCGGCGGCGCAAACGTGCGAACCGCGGCGCTAGACAATATAATAATACCATCATTATTATTATTATTACACAAGTCGGCCAGAAATGGGATGTATAATATACCTACCGAGGGTATAATATTATATAGTCGCACGCCCGACGATCCGGGAACGACCACTCGCGAACAATTAGGTATATTTGCCGTCGTTATAGCAGCAGGTGTCTATTATCATAGAATAATAATCGTCTTAACGTCTCGACCTGCGAACATTTAATGATAATGTTATAATACACGTTATTGTAACACGTCATTGTGGCCCTGTAGTCGTAATCGTCCGACCGCGGTTATCGTCGTCGTTGCGCAACATATATGTATATAGGTACTCGCCGCAAAAGGGTTATTTAATAATTAAACACCCGGTACTACATTTTCACGCGTACCTATACAATATATTATAACATTATAATATTCTCTCCGTACACGGTTGAAATTTTTTTATTTTTTTGTTTATTGGGCTTTCGACACGTTTAAGTGTAAATAATGATAACTAAACGCACGCCGCCGCCTCGTAAGTACACGCCCGTCACTATAATATATGCTCATCCACCAGTCCATGTTGTATAGGTATATGACCGGTGCATACCGCACGGTTGCGAACAAAATCCCCTGGTCATTATTTTTGACACGGGCACCTTTAAATAATATGCTTAGGCACAGTATCGGACATCGCGGGTTTCGATTTAGACATAGGTTTTCTAATTGCGGACGCCAAGTCGATGTGTACGAATTATAAGTTATTTTGTAGTTTGTGTTTTGTGTTTTCCGAGCGGCGAAATAGCTGTAGGTGTACTCGGACTGTTTCTCAAGAATTGTTCTCACAAAACTTTAATTAAAATTTAAATGTTTTTCATTTTTTATTTGCTTACTGATAAGAATTACGGCTGCGTATTGAAACCATTGATCAAACGAGATTACCTCGTAAGGACAATACTATTAATTTTTTAAATAAAAACATACATCGTGGAGAAAATTGCAGGTGTTATCATTTTTAGGCGGCTACGTTAAATGGATCTTAGAATCGATTACATTATATGCGAAAATATTTAAATGCATTAATGGTGTAAACGCGTTACACACAAACCCCGATTTTAAAAGACGAAACGAAATTGCTTTTGAACTTGAATCGAGTAGAACTTGCAATTTCTTATTCAAACCCGAACGGAACCAAACTATTCAAATGATATATTGAACCCCAGCCGTACTTTTAAAAATGTTATGTCAATAAAATTATGATAAAAAATACGAAAAAGTATTATAATATTTACCCTAAAAATGATTTTATTTTATTTCTGTACCGTTCTCCGTCAAATTCAGCACAAGCTTTGACTTCATTGGTTTGATTTTTGAACCAAACTATTAGTAATTTTCTATTCGTTTTCCAAACCTTACCAAACAATTCAATATAGTTAATGTTAATTGTTGTGTTTTGTTTTAAAATCGAACAGTTCATAACATTATACTAAAATAGTTAAGTGTTTAGGTACCTAATAAGTAATAACGGTCATACTAACAGCTGGGTTTGTTAATAATGAATTTAATTAATTTTATTTGGCCATTAGAATGTGTGTGGAGTATGCACCTGTAGGCTGTCGTTCGATATTAATTCAACCAAAGTAAAGTAAACGCATTATGATCAATCAAAAGGTATTAATTATAGTTAAAAATTTAATTTTTTTAAACTTTTCAACTTGACTAATTCAGTCGATTTTATAATTAGCTTAATAACTTAACTAGTTAAAGAAATCATTAAACATAGAATAACTGTTATTAAAACGAACTAATTAATTTTTTTTTTTTGTTCAATGCACAATGATTTTAATACAAATAAACAAATAAATATTTCTTGATTTTATAATTTAACTAAATTTAAACTGACCCAAATGTTTAATTGTCCAAATTACAATAGCTATAGTGTATGCAGTAAGAATATATTATTGCATAAGATTCATTTTTAACAAAATATTTGGTTACCTACCTATTATTTAAAAATAATCGAAAGTTATACAACCACTATAATGTGATGTGTGACCCGCGTGATTGTTAAAAATTAATTTTAAAATTGACTTTAAATAAATTATATTTTTAAAGATAAATATATTGTTTGTTAACTATTAACTTGTAGCTTAACATTCGTAACTAACTCAAATTAATTATGTCCATTAGCTTGTCTACTTTTGTAACTATAACTGAAAATTAGAGGAGTTTATGCATATTATGGTATATAATATTATTAAGCGGTGGTTTGGATTGGACCAACGATAGTCGAGTTTGATTACGCAAAAACCAAACACCTAAATGATCGTCAAATAATATAAAAAAAAAATAAATAAAATACATTGCGCTATCATTGACGCATACTCACAGCAATAATAATAATGAATAATGATATTGTGTACATTGCAAGTAGAGTGTATAATATTATGGTACAATGTGTTACGGCCAATCCAGATTTTTATTTGCATAATGTTTTCATTCAGTGCAGTGGCGCCGAACTCTAGAATTGTCTGTGAAGCGAAATCTAAAATTCGCATCCCACCACCCACCAGACATCTAAATTTAAGAAGTGGAGCGAATGTTTCACACGACATATGAGTTCGACGGCACTGATTCAGTGTATAACACGCAGCAGTTTGGAGGTAAGGTTGAAAAACGAAGACGATTCGTTATAGACACAGCTGCAGAGTTCACGAGAAAAAGTATTTTTTTTTTTTTGAGGATATTTCAGGAGTTAAGGTGCGCTGTTTGATCGGGTTAGCGTGTCTGTTGTAAACTGTGCAAAACGAATGGCAATTAATTTTTGAATATTTTTTTTTTAACATTTCAGAGAATTTATGTTCATAATATAAAGAGCTACCTGTGGGAGTGTGGCGCGCACCTGCGCAGTCGCTCGTCGGAGATCTCGGGCGTCCGTTATCGCGCACGACTGCTGCAGGTTGTGTTTTGTGTTCGTTTATTCGATTTTTATTTATTATTTTATTTTCGCCGAGTCGATGCAACGGGTGAAAACGCCGCCGCGACGTATTGCACATTGTGTGTACGATGTACCTACATGCGCATGCATTACGACCTATCATACGCGTATAATACGCAGCCTCGGGTTTTACTTCCTGTTGACCTACCGCGCGAACCGTCGAGTTGATTTTCGGTCCCGATACGGCACGACCCGATGAGAGCGCTCGCATCCCCTCCACACCCTCCTGCCGGACGATCTTTCGTGTCGACGTCGTCGCGTTGTCGTCGCGGCATAATATAATATATAATAATAATAATGGTATGCATATATGCGTCTATAATATTATTATACATCCGCAGCGTTTTTATCGCGAGAATATTCCGTGTCCGGCGGGCAGCGTGATGACGGAGAAAAAACGGCGTTTATTATTGTATATACCCGCGGAAAACAATATCATATTAAATAGGTAAAATAGAAGGTTTATTATACTACCAAATTCGGAGCTTGCGGACGTTATAATAATGTTATACAACATGACGAAAAACGATTGAAATTTGTAAACGTAAAAAAAAACGGAAAACGGTAAACAAAAATAAATAAACACCGCGAAACCAATACTAATACGATGCGTGTGTGTTTTTGTTATTTTTCTGTCCGCCGGACGTGTCACGTTATGGCAGCAATAATATAGGCAATCAGAAATTTATTCTGGTTTTTTCACACACGAAATACTAAATTTTCACTATATTTTTAAGTACCCATAGTGATAGGCCGAGAATATTATTTTATCAAATATCAAAAGCTCTGATAAAGGGTCTATCCCCTAATCATCCCTTTAATCACGCCACTGCAGGTTATGGCTACCCACCGCGTGAGTGAATGATTTTTCTATAGGTGCAACATAATAATATTATGGTCATGTCATACGCGTCACATAGCGACGGAGACGAATAGCTATTTCTATAAACGCGTCAGAATCTTAATATTGTAAATCATTATATGTGCTTTAGACAGTGTTATAATAACAAACACACAATACGGAGGTCTCACGCTCCCGGCTGAACTTTTGGTTCAATTCAAATTTACATTAAAAAATTAATTATATATTTATTATTAAAAAATAATTATTGAAATCATTAGTCAAGAGAAATCATTAAAAATGGTTAGAAATACTTTAATTAATTGAAAACTAAAAAAAAAAAAAAAAACATCGACAATTTCAAATGTCTATAAAATTAGTATACATATTCTATTTGATAAAAATATCAAAGTATATGAATGGGAACACGTATTGGTAATCTAATTTGTTACCAGAAACCACCATCAGATTTGAAAATCGAAAAATTTTTACTACCTACTCCAAATGGCGTTGACGGACAAAATAGCAAAAAAAAAAAAAAAGAATAATAGTAAAAACACGTGTCGTTATGAAGCCAATAAACTTTCATCGATATGCACAGAATCTAAAATTCGAGTTTGAAAATATTGCGTATACAAATCATCCTCACTCTTTATCTCTTCAAAAATTACCTACCTAGGTCATCTATAATATATTTGGCTCCACACAGTACAAAACTTTCGGGAGTTTCTCTCTTCACGTATATAATATACTTTACACATCGCGAAGACTTAAACGGCTAACCGCCGTCAAGTTCTCGTGCTACGACCGGTACAATACGCGTGACATCTACATGCCTTGATTGGTGGGTGGGTGGGTGGGTATCACTTGTACATTTTATCTAATATTAGTAAGTAAGTGAAGACGAGCCATTACTGCGAAACGACATTTTATGGATGACGATGATGATGGTTTTTGGTATAACGAAAAAAAGACTTAAATATTCTAGTTTTATATATTATTGAGGTACCTCCCGATGATACCCAGATATCATAACACGAATATATTATTATTATACACAATTTAAAAATAAATGCATTTCTATCACCACATACGTATATTATACGGACACATTGCACAATATAATATGATAATGTAGCTCTTTTTTTTTTCTAACGATATTTACAAAGTTAACTTCCCATTACACCGTTATGACGGTGTTATACAACAAGCTATAGTATAAATACCTGTAAAATTCTATAAACTACAATTTTCTAAAATATTTCACCTTTTCAACATCTAATGGCACGTATAATAACGGTACATTTTTTTATTGTTTTAATATTATGCCGGGGTGGAATTATAGTTTTGAAACAAAAATCAAATTAAACAGTAGGCACAACGGTGAATGGAAACAATTTTAGTGTGATTTCACGACTCGTTAAATTATTTTCCTGAAAAAAACTTTATGTTATATAACAGCTAAGTAGGTGTATGTAGTAGGTGCACGTAAATAAACGTATTATTTTATGGAAAAAAAATATAACAAAACTTACTTGAACCGTCTTTAGTTTTATTATAAAATCGAAATACGTACACGTTTTATCTAAGTCGATAATTTACACAGGATGAGAAACATTTGTGCGATTTACCATGCATAATAAAATAATAAAAAAGATAACATAAACTCATAAAGTGAGCTTAGTTTACCTCGTGACTTGCCTTATGATTAATCGATCAATCACGTAAAAACATTTTTTTGATTTTTTATAATACATAGTTACAAAAACAATTATATAATATTATATTTACTCAGGCATCTTTAATAATACATAATTTCCTGGGAAGTAGGTACATACAAATTATAAAGTTAAGTAGTGTGAAATAAAGAATAGTAAAAAAAAAAATTGTTTTTTCTTGTAAATGTATAATGCATATATGCATATATTTTTTTGGACTTATTAGATATACTTAATATTTTCTGTATGAATATAATTAATATAAATGATTTAAGAAATCTTTTTTCGATTTAAAAAACGATTGAAAAAATCAATTTGGTGAAATCTGAGCAGGTTTTCTACTACATCGGTTATTAAATAATAATATAAATTAAATAAAACAGCGTAAGTAATTGCGTGATTTTAAATAAAAAGTGAGATACTATGACCTGCGGGCTGTCTGTTAAAATTAGCCTATAAGTAGGTAGAGCCGGGATTTTAATTCAAAAAAATACTGTAGAATATGTACTTATATCAATTATGTGCACACAATTATAAGGTTATTATAAGGCTAAGGTAATAATAAATAAAAAGTATATTTCATTTCAGCGTTCTTAAAATATTTTTTTCTGTAGTATAGGTACTTGTATATTTCATCTTTACAAATATTAATAATAAAAACAATTATTATTTAGAAGTATATTATTATTTATAATTATTTAAACTATTATTATATTATTTTTTAAAAGTATATTGTACTACAGTGTCGAAGAAAGAACGTTATTGAAAAACATAAATAAAACGAGTTTTGAATAAATAACGCTAGAAAAAGACGTTGTAGTGAAACGAATAACGCCGTTATTGGAACCTAATAAATGATATACCTCATTATTATCGTGTCATTATTATCTATACGAAAATATTGATACTAAAAAAATGTTAAATCACTCGAATAAACAGAGTGAATATTTCGCCGCACAAGAACTATGATAAAATATACATGAAATGGTCGATATTCATTGTCGTAGTTTTTAATATTACAGTGTGTAAATAACGATTAATAACGGGTCATAATACTTATTTATATTTTATATCACGTGCGTTATATGATACGTACTTATAGTAATATAGTAACACGTTGAAAGGTTTTTTTAATTACGCGTTAAAGGAGGTTTTTTAATTTGAGTACAAAAATAAAAAAAAATAATATAATAACACGTTGATAAAATATTTACGATTCGGTTAATTGACTATATATTACTGTAAAATGTTTCTGATTTAACGTCCCACGCCATTCATAAATGATATACCTTTAACTATGATATGATAATAAATTATAATATGTATTAAACGGAACTCGGGATGCGATAGCGTTCGTAAGTCTCACTAGTTGTATTATGTAAGATTATACCCGTCGACTGTGTGACCTGCAGTGTAAATACCTCTGAAAGAAGTACCAGCTAACTCGTGTAGTAAACGTTTAAAGAATATACAAGGTACAAATATGTTTTAATAGATATTTTTTCAATTATACGCTTGTACAGTTTAACAAGTGTGTACCTATTCAATGTTAAAGTGCGTGCTCCTTCACATAATGATATTATGTTGGTCGTTATTATCGACTCCGAGGACAACCCCCGAGTGACTCACTCTCACACCAGTAACGTATTATATTCCACGGTACGGTCGGAGTTAAGTAAAAGTCTACACTGGATAATAAATATAGCACTGCGAGTAGCATCGACATTCGTGCGAGGTCTCTTTATGATATTTTTTTTATTGTATTATTATTATTATTATTTAACAAACTCGGTTCCCATCGAAGTTTTTACCTTCTCCCGGACGAGCTGAAGAAATATCGGTTTGTCGTGACCGAGTAACCACCTCGCGGCACGAAACCATCCCAAAACGGTGCAATGTCGGTTTAAGTTCGATGAAGCTCCCCTTCCACACTCGCCCCCACCACATTACCAACCAATTATATTGTTTTTTTTTTTATCACTATTTGTACATATATCGTAATAAATGACATGTCTTGGTCGAAATATTTAACGTGAACGATAAATTGTTATAGGTCAAATTGCCGATACCGACCAAAGAGAGTCTACCGCAGGTGGCCGAAGCGTTAAAGGCGGCTACGTACTTGGAAGACAGTGATGATCTGGAAAAGAACTTCGAAGGACAGCGGGATAATTATAAGAGATCACCTAGGAAATTGGGAATCGATGATCTCGACAAGAACTCGGAACTACAGGAATATCAAGGTGTCTTATTATTATTATTATAAACTTGTTGTTTCATATCGTGAGTGTTGAATAAGTACATTTCGTAATAATTAATAACATGCAAGTGTTATACATAAGTACTGCGTATATTTAGATGATAATGTCCTCTATTTTTCGTAGGAGTAATGGGACGTCCTGGTGTTGACTTTCCAATATTACCATCTATACCTCAAACCGATTTCAGCTGTAAGAAAGTGAAGAAACCTGGTTATTACGCAGATCCCGAAACTGACTGCCAGGTAAATAATGTCATTTTTATAAACCGCAACAATAATTTTTAAATTCAAATACTGAAATAATTTTTTTTAATTTTTGCATATTATCAGTTGCAATATAACATTTCATGTATACATAGAGAGTAAATAATTATAGTTACAATATTATATAGATAATAATCAATATTTACGAAATTTTTCAACTATAATATATTATATAGTGTATACAGTTAACGCCTTAGCGGTGATACAAGTGATACAAGTGAACAGATATCGATATATAAGATAGTCTGACTAATTTTAATACGAATAATTAGATAATTGTTTATAAATTGGATGCATTTTATTGAAGTTTGCAGATTTCTAATTTTAATTTTCTTAAAAATTAAGTGGAGGATAGTAACAATTTTTTTAGTAAATTTAATCTTCCGTAAAGCTAATATTTTATAGATATTTTTAAGTATCCAATGGATTTTGATAAAAATAAATAAAGCCCGAAATTCAATTACTTATAAAGTTGTAACTAAATATTTTATTAACTATATAAATATAATTGTTAAATACACTTTTAATTTTTCAAAAACTCTTTCTATGTGTTACAAATAAAACAAAGTAAAATATAAATAGGTACTCAGGTTTTTTTACACTAGTGATACGAAATATTAGTTATATGACGTAAATAATTATCATTAAAAATGTAAAGTATTTAAATAATTAATTAAATTGTGCAAATTTAATTTTGTTTTCAAATAAAATAATGAAAATAATTTTTTTCAGGTATTTCACATTTGTGACAATGGAAGGAAAGTATCATTTTTGTGTCCAAACGGTACAGTTTTTCGTCAATCACATTTAATTTGCGACTGGTGGTTCCGAGTGGATTGTGAAAGATCAATTGAATTATATGAAGAGAGTGCAGAACAGCTTGCAACTGACCAGCGGGTTTTTAAAGAGCGTGCTGAAACTTTAGCCAAAGCTATGTTAAAAGTGCAAACAACATTGCAAACAAGTGATAGTGATCGCGTTGTAACAGAACGTTCGTTTGGTCCGAGTACAACTATTTTCAATTCCGAAAGCCGACTACCTGACCGTGCTAGATACTTCAATGACTATTCAAGAGACGAAAATCAAGTTCCTGCTGAGACAGGTTCATTTGCTGGAAAACAGTTACAAAATAATTTCAATAATTACTATCCACAGTCCAAATCATTTGCACAAAACTGGAACCAAGGTAATTATCAAACACAATCTTCGACAACAGCACAGCCGATTTTAAATAGTAACTATCAAAGCGGTATTTATCAAGCGCAGTCTACAACAACTGCGCAGCCGATCTGGAATCAAGCTGCTAATAACAATTATCAAACTAGCTCTTATCAATTACCATCTGTAACGACTGCACAACCTTCCATCGTTCAAGAGATCAATAATTTCCAATCTAGTTACCAACCACAATTCACCACAAATGCTCAATCAGTTCAAGGTGCTACCAGTTCACAAGTAGCTTACCAACCACAACCAACTACTGCAGTGTCTCAAACAAACTGGAACCAAGGTAGAAATAATTATCAAGTTAATTACCAAACACTGCCTACCACAGCAGCAACGCAAATTAACTGGAATAATCATGGTAACAGCGATCTTAAAACGGAAAATTATCAGTCTTATACACCTTCAACAACACAACCAAATTGGAGTCAAAGTAGTAGTAGTAACTTCCAATCTGAAAGCTATCAATCACCATTTACAACAGTCGTCACTCAAGCTAATTGGAATAATCAAGGGTCCAATAATTTACAAACTGAAAATTATCAAACATCACTATCAACAACACCGACACCAGTAAACTGGAATAATCAAGGTTCCAACCACTTTGTTACTGCAAATTCTCAAAAACAAGTGACGACAACCGTACCACAAAGTAACTATAATGGAGCTATTAATAATCTCCAATCAAATAGTTACAATTCACAACCAATAACAACGATACAACCAGATTGGAACCAAGAGTCTGATACTATCCAACCCAATTTATTCCAATCGTATCAACAACCGACTACAATTTTTCCAGCCGATAATGAACAAACCATCCCAGCTAAGGAAAGTCAAGTACCTGCGGAATCCGCTTCATTTATAGGCCACCAAAACACGCCGCGTTTTAATTTTCAATCAGAAAATTATTACACACAAGCTCCTCAAACAAATTTACCACCCACGACATACCCGGTAACAAGTTCTTACACAAATGATTATTCACCAAATGGAGCTTTTTCATATGTCGAATATCAAAGATCGCCTGATACTCCTGTCGCTAGAGATAGCTCAACTCAAGCTTCTCCGGTTATGACTACGGTATTGGACTATATTTCGAACGATAATTCCACATTACCACCGTCTGGAGAGACATTAATCCCGAATATGATAAATTCATTACAAACATTGACCGATAATAATCTACTTTTTGACTTGGATGGGCAAAACACTTACTCTTCGCAAACGAACACCGACGATGAACTGAATTCCGTCGCATTGTATTTTAATAATGTAAAAAATCCACAGGTGACCACTGTTGCTAGTGATTTGCAATTTAATCGTTTGGAACAATCATCTAGAGTATACACCAGTGGAATAAGTTCAACTGGTATTGATTCAGTTGAAACTACTACACCGGTTGATAATTTACATATACCTGCGGTTTTGACACAAAATACGAAAGAAGCGTATGACCGACTCTTTAGAAACGATACTGTTGAAGAATCAATGGTCTCAGTTAAGTTAGCAGATACTAGTAAGCCTTTAGCAGATACTAGCAAACCTGTAGCAGATACTAGTAAGCCTGTAGCAAATACTAGTAAGCCTGTAACAATTCCTACAAATTCGGTAAACCTTGGATTTGCTCAGGGATTGAATTTAAACCGTTCGTCAGCAGAATTGAGAGAATTGGCTGCAGTTTTTACACGTGCTTTAACTGCATACTTGGACGACCCAGAGAATTTCCGTAAAATTTTAGCCGAGGTAAGACCAACCGAACCGCCAAGTGTCAAGACTAGCGTTACCGAAGAACAAGAAGTGTTAGATTTTTCTGATGATTCAAAACGTAACCGAGGTAAACTCACAGAACCGAGTACATCAAATCCAAATTTAGCAGCTGAAATCAACGGTATGACACAAAGTATTAATACACTGGCAGACTTATCAACCATCATTCCGCAATATACTTCATCGCCATTAATAGAAATCACATCCAAGTTTACTGAAACATCAAAAGCTGGTCTACAAGAATATGCACCACCTGAAGACAGTGAACAGCTACAATTGGCCGGAAGTCATTCATTCTATTCAAGTAGAGATAATAGTATCCAAACTGAGAAAACTCTAAAACCAGCCGCATCCACGTTGACATGGACAGTTTCTCCTTTAATAAACACCGAGCAGGACATAAAAGCTACCACTTTGTCACCAGTGTACTTCACTACCACCGCAGAAGATTTGGAAACTACTGTAATAGTACAAAAGGCCAAAGAAATGTTCAGTCACTTAAATGCGTCTGAAGCAGGAGTATTGATGAATGTTATGAAAACAGCTCAAGTTAATGAAACAGTTAAAAGGTAATACTAACTCTTAAAATAATCACAGTAATAATATCAATTGTCTGTATTTCATTCAATACAACTGTTATGCTACAAATTAAGCATAATGCTTGAAATTATGCATTTGTTATACACTTATAATAAGTGTTATTTAATAATAATTAAGAAAACTTAATAATTATAATTAAAAACATAATAACTCATGCAATAGATACGTAAATTTAACAAAATGTTCGTGAAACAATGGTTATGGTGTTACAGTTAAAAGAAAATTAAGTACCTACCTATTTATATAGATTGTATATTTCATTTAGTTTTAATATATTAAAGGTTTGGGAAACATATATGATAATCCTTTGATCATAATTTTTTATGATAACATAATTTTCAACGATAAAAATTTAGAAACAATGGTAAAATAATGGTCATCTCTATGAAATACTTAAGTAGGCGCCAGGCACTTATTTATGAAAATATTATATATGTTTATTGCATAATATATATATTGTGTTTATTGTGTTTATAAATAAATTTATTATATAATTCATTTTTAATAAATCAGCAAATAATATTATTACAACAAAAATGTAATAACAATATATTTTATTTTTAATAAAATAGTAGGTTTAATTATTAATTATATTTAGATTTAAAGAACTATTTATAAATATAATATGTTTTTTAAAATGATTCATATCAGAAGTCGCCAATCTTTTGGACCTTACGGACCACTAAAAACATACTCTAAATTCTACAGATCATTTTTAACTTAAAATAGCTTTTTACATAAATACCGTTCCATTGATAAGTCTTATACCAAATTAATATAAAAAATGCATTTATAAAATAAAAAAATGATTTATTTTTATTTATTACAAAAGTTTTAAGTTTTAATTAAATTTTAATGTGACACATTTTCCTGTTTGTTTTGAATAATTTCGTGAAATTTTGGCTTCAATGTAATCATTTCAAGACGCAGAGCTTACTTATTTCTAGCTAAGACCGGTACCGTGTCTTAATAGCTATAACAAATGAAAATGTTTTTTCGTATAAATACGTTGTCAAAAATTAAATTAAAATTTTCATGCTTTTTTATTTAGCAATGGGTATTCATTTTTAACGTACAGCTAAAAATGACATTTTGATAATTTCAGGAATTTAGTTTTGAGTGTGGAGTCGATGAGGCTTTCTTTTTCGCTCATATTTAACTTGTTAATTTCATTGTTTGCTGCAAATGGATCTATTACCAACATATAATCATGTCTAGGATCTTCTTTTTTTGGGAGAAAAGATTTTGTAAGTGATTGTAAAAGCTGTTGAACTATAGCTACCATCTGTTGGTTAAACGTCCTTCTCTTTCATATATTCATCAAAATTTGGAAACATTTGTTGATCCTCTTCAGCCAACCGTGTTTGCCAAAGTAATATATTTTTTTGAAAATCATCTATTTTATCTCATACTGTGAACACGTCCTTAAATTGTCCTTGCATGGATATGTTTAGTTCATTTAAAAGCGAAAAAATATTTGCCAGATATGCAAGTTTGGCTACCTACTCATCATCGAATAAGAGTCCTCGAAATTTCAAATTATTTTGCTGCTGGAAAAATAATTTAACTTCTTCGCATAGAGCAAGTAGTGGGATTAAAATCTTTTCTCTCGACAGTCATCTTATCTCTGCCATTCAGCAATATATATATATATATATGTATAGTCGTTAAATATAAAGTCTCGTAACATTTTATAGTTTTATAACACATGGTAATGATGCTTGCATTATTAAGTGTTTATTCTTATTTTTGCCGTTTACTATACAGAATCTACACAGCAACATAATACAATTATACTTTGTCACATAGTGATTATATGACACACGCTCGCTGGAAGGTTAATAAAATAATATTGCAAATAATTTCAAATTTTTCTTCAGACCACCTAAATTTTCTCGAGGACTACCAGTGGTCGACGGACCCTCCCCAATACAGGTAGTCAATATTTTACCCTTAATAAGTATCTTTGAATTGGCTCCCAAGAATTAACTGTTGAATTGGCTCCTTACCGTTTTTTTCAAAAATGTATTGGTTACCAAAATGTTAATAATTTAAAGTACGTAATTCGTAATTCGTATATTTCACATCGTTACACAAAATTAAATTAAAAAATTAAAAACACAGACAATAAGTTACCAAAGTGCATTATTATAAAATTTAGACTATTTTTCGGGGTCTATACTTATTGGCTAATATTTTTATGTATTGAAACCTCGAACTTACACCAGTATCATATTTATTAATTTTATTTTCTAAAAATTTTATTTTATCTCTAATTTCTTTCCTGTGTGGTTTTATTGTATTGGAACTCCTTATAATAATTCTTGTATCAGATTCAATACTATATAATATATTTAAAAAATTGAATATATTTGGATGTGGAGAATAAAATTTCGAATTAAATTTTGAATGAAACGATTCGCACGAGTCAGTTATACGATAAATACTATTGCTTTTTTCTGCCCAAATTTCTGGTAGAAATGTTGAATCCTTTGCAATATAATTTTCTACTAAATAGTCATTGAATTTTGTGAGTTTTTCATTCATAGGCAGTATTTCAGCTAATTCGTCGGAAAAGCAATCCCCAACTGATTGTGGATCTAGGAATGGCATTCCAAATATATACGTTAAATATTGGCCTATTTCTGTATTTTGTACGTATTCCGATGAAAGACCAAACTTTTGTATTGTTCTATACCAAGATTGTCCAAGATGAAATCGACAACCAAGAACTTTAGCCAACGGCCAAACATCATTTATTGCATTATGTATAGCTATTTCAGAATCAACATAAATGCTTTCTAAATTAAACACATTATTGTAAGTTAAATAATAATTATCAATAATTCGAAAAATATCGACATATGATTCTTGTTTTTTGTCTTTTAGTAAAGTGAAAACTAAAGGTACATAATGATTGTTTTTTATTACATAAATTGTAAAAAATTGGTAAAAAAATTGTGCACAATACGAAAATGTTTCATCAACGTACGTAAAATGTGGTTGATTGACTTAACATTTTTAAATGTTCATCCGTACTAAATATTAAAATTCCCTTTTCCGCATTATTAACTTGTAAAAATGTATTACCTTCATTCGTTTTTACGTCCATGTCTTTCAAAATATTATGCACCTCTTGTTTACTACAAGGCAAATTTGGTCATAAAGATGCTCGAACTTGAAATATATTGTATTTTATATATGTTATATATTTAGTTGTAATTGCATTTGTATTATTCTCCCGTAAATATGAATGTAATAACTTCGAAGGTGTTCACACATATTTTTAGTGGCTTTACGTTTCAAGTTATTGCTTATTATTTGAC